>NW_026847549.1:11497869-11594944 GCF_025583915.1 Anolis sagrei ordinatus
ATTTTGCTCATGTTTAGCTATGCATTTTTTGTAATATGTTGTTGCCACTTTTGAGCCCTGAACAGGTAGTTTATTATGATTATGATTATTATTTGACTGACACAAAAACACAGTATGTCACAGCAAATGAAATATATATGCTGGATTTCGTATCACAAAATCACAAGTTGAACACTTCCCAAGCGTCTAGGACTGTGTGATGTATTTTCTAATGATGCGCACAGATCCAAGTAAGGTGGCCTTTTGCAGTTGACAGATCATGATTTTGTCAATGTTTATTGTTTCCAAATGCCAGCTGAGATCTTTTGGCATGGCACCCAGTGTGCCGATGACCACTGGGACCACCTGTACTGGTTTATGCCAGAGCCTTTGCAGTTCAATTTTGAGGTCCTGATAACGGCTGAGTTTTTCCTGTTGTTTTTCCTCAATGTGACTGTCACCCGGTATGGCGACATCAATAATCCAAACTTTTTTCTTTTCCACAATCATGATGCCTGATGTATTGTGTTCCAAAACTTTGTCAGTCTGGATTCGAAAGTCCAGTGTTCATTTTTCACTACCTTTGCAGATTTATGATCCCACCAATTATTTACTGCTGGCAGGTTGTACTTGTGACATAAGTTCCAGTGAATCATCTGGGCCACAGAGTTGTGCCTTTGTTTGTAGTCCATCTGTGCAACAGCTGATGATGCCTGCAGTGTATCTTATGACAGGTATGACCCAGGAGTTTATGGCCTTGATGGTATTGCCTCCTTTGAGCTTGCTTTTGAGAATTTTTCTGACCCTTTGAATGTATTCTTTGCTGACCACAGTTTTCACATATTCATGTTTGATGTTGTCCAGCTTTAGTATGCCTAGATATTTATAGGCCTCTGGCTGGTGACACTATCATCATCATCATCATCATCATCATCATCATCATCATCCATGTCTCCTTCTTTCAAAGCAGGCTTCTAAGTTTGGCAAGGTTAACAGCAAAAGATAGTTCCCTAATAACGAATTAGGGAACTATCTTTTGTTGCCTAATAACGAATTAGTTCCCTAATAACGAATTAGGGAACTATCTTTTATCTTATGACAAGTATGACCCAGGAGTTTATGGCTGTAGTGAAATCTACCTTTAAGGCGTCCAGTGGCTGTCATCTTGAAAGACAGGCAGAAGCAGGAGGAGGAGTCAAGCCGACTCCTGATTGGTCAGAGCAATTAGGGGAGGAGTCGGTTGAGAGAGGGAAAGAGGCTGTCAGCTTTTGACAAGGGAGAGAAGTGTCTTGACATCAGACACAGAAGGAAGGGATTTTTAGGAGAGGAAGCTAATTAGGGTTCTGACAGAGAAGAAGAGTTTTTAAGTGAGCCTTAAAGATAGGGAATAAGGTTGAGACAAGGGCTAGAGTTTTACTGTGTTGAGAGGGCCAGTAAAAGAAAGACTTGTCTTCTTATACTTAGGGAAAGTATAAGAGAGCTTATTGCCCTGTGTGTGAGACAGATAGGAGTCTGTTCTCTAAGTGATACTGTTTCTAAGGATAGAACAGTATGTTTAAGGAAACTCACAGTTTTAAAAGCTTCGTTGTCAGTGGAACTACTTGTTTAAATAACTAAGTCTTATTAACTAAATTACGCTTCTGTACCGCTCATTATATGAGTAGATATTTGTTTAAAGTTCAATAAACCTTTTCTAGTTCACTTTTAACTGGTGTCAGACTCAGTCTGTCAGGCACTTTTAAAGTCCAGTCAGCCAGTGAAGAAGCAATAGAAGAACCAAGGGCAAACACACTTTACCTACAACACACTCACACCTTTTGGTTCCTAGACCAATTAAGCTGAGGTGGTGGCAGTCATATCTACCAATACCATCGGTCATTGTTATATTTAACCTATGGTCAGCAGATAACTACGTTACAACGGCCTTGATGTATTGCCTCCTTTGAGCTTGCTTTTGGGAATTTTTCTGACCCTTTGAATATATTCTTTGTTGACCATATTTTTCACATGTTCATGTTTGATGTTGTCCAGCTGTAGTATACCCAGACATTTGTAGGCCTCTGGCTAGTGATATATTATTATTATTATTATTATTATTATTATTATTATTATTATTATTATCATTACCATCATCATCATCATCATCATCATCATCATCATCCATCTCCCCTTCTTTCAAAGCAGGCTTCTAGGTTTGGCAAGGTTAACAACAAAAGATAGTTCCCTAATAACGAATCACAAAACCTGCCTGTGGGTGATTTGTTTTTCAAGCCTGGATTCTGTTACCATGAAGTGTTGGTCCACATTTATATCACTCTTATATTTAAACTGAATACAACCTATCTCTATCTCTACAGTTCTGCATCTACAGACTCAGCCAACCATGGTTTGATAATTCCATGGTTTCACGAAATCTAGTGAGACTACCATTTTGGCAATAAAATATTTCATTTTGAGTACATTATTGTATATGAAATGACAAATTGTAGCTCTGTCAGCCAGAAGAACTGTCTTCCTGGACTGAACTGACCACACTGACAATCGAAGTCAGCCGTGAAAGTATAACAAGCTGTTTCCTTGCTCTTCGTTGATATTTCATCTAAGTGTTGTGGAAAATGAAAGTTTCCGTGGGCATGGCAACATGAAAATGTTTGTGTGGGTAGAAGGAAAGAAAGAAAGGCAGAAGAATAAGGAGAGAGGAAGAGAGGCAGAGAGGCAGAGAAAGAAAGAAAATGCTTGGCAATGAAGCTGCGAAGCCTTCTACCTAAAACCCCCGCAAAGCCACATTAGCTGTGTCTATTTTCTATTTTTAGCACCTTTGTGGCTGAGGAGAGTGAAACCCAAACTGCTGTTTCTACCTGCTGTTCCCAACTGAACTTTTTAACAAGGGCGTCTGTGTGGTCTCTTTGTAGTTCCAACGGACAGAAAAGGGATGGAGCTGAGTTAAACTGTTCTTCCTCTCTGCCAGCCCAGGGGTAAAGTTGTGAATGGGGTGAGGACAAAATGAAGGCATTGTCCTTTAAGAATATAAATTCTGCCCCCTCCCCTGAAATTTTCCTTCAGTCCCCAAATTTCTGGCATTGCATTTTTCAGAGTGAGATACTGGAAAACTCTCACTTAGTACTCTTCTGTTTGTTGTGTTTGCATTCTCTTAGCCACTGTGCCAACGTATTTTCTTTGGATGCCTTAACTGTTTCTAAATACTCAGTGGAAATTTTAAGTTATTTCAATGCTAGAAATTTGAGGATTGAATGATTTTTTTGCAGGAAAAGAATTCTTATTTACAGGGGAATAAACTCATTTTGGCCTTTGTCCAGAGATAGGTATAGAAGTGACCCATTCTACAAGTCACAAAGATCATGGAAAATGCTTTACCTTTTTCAAATCCAGGCCTTGAGAAAGTTACTTTTGTAGACCATAACTCCTAAAATTTTCCCAGCCCAAGTGGGCAGTTTTTAGAAGTTGTGATTTAGATGAATTACTTTATAAGCTGTGTCAGTGGCCCATACACAGTAGGAAAGGAATCTTAAAGGTGGATGGAGCAATTACCCAAAGCAAATGGAGCAGGTCATGACTGTCCCAGGCTCTGAGATTTTAAGATCAAAACACTTCACAGTTGCAAAAATATGCCATTCAAACAAAAAACACCAAGAGAAAAAAAAKATGCACATACATATACACATTTATTTATTTATTTATTTATTTATTTATTTATTCATTTATTTATTTATTTCTATCCCGCCCATTTCAGCCRGAAGGCGACTCAGAGAGGTATACACAGTCGGCACAATTCAAAACAAATTACATACATTGATAAAGCAAAAACATCAAGTGCAATTAAACATAAACGACAGTGCATAATAAAAAWTTTAAAAAGAAACTATGTCCTCTCYTTCAAATCTTCATCRGTTACATTGTCTTGGCTGTTCCTGGGTCCATTTCCAACTCTAGTTTGTCTGTTTACTCCGGGGTTCCGAATGCTTGCTTGAAGAYCCAAGTTTTTACTCTTTTTCGGAAAGTCAGGAGGGAGGGGGCTGATCTAATATCCCTAGGGAGGGAGTTCCACAGCCGGGGGGCCACCACAGAGAAGGCCCTGTCTCTCGTCCCCGCCAGACGTGTCTGCGAAGCAGGCGGGACRGAGAGCAGGGCCTCTCCAGACAATCTTAAGTTCCTGGGGMGTTTGTAGGGAGAGATGCGTTTAGATTGATAGACTGGGCCAGAACCGTTTAGGGCTTTATAGGCTAAAGCCAGCACTTTGAATTGAGCTCGGTAGCAGACTGGCAGCCAGTGGAGCTGATTCAACAGAGGAGTTGCATGGGTTGTTAGCAACCTGGCTGCCGCACGCTGGACCATTTGAAGCTTCTGAGCCGTCTTCAAAGGCAACCCCACGTAGAGCACGTTGCAGTAATCTATACGGGATGTAACCAGAGCATGTGCAATCCAAAAAATTGGTTCTAAACTGTGTTCAAAAGTAGGGAGTGCTGGCGCTTCATTTCTAAAGTCCTTTCTGAATTTTGTGGGTAAAAATTTCAAAACTTTATTAAACTTACTAATCTTCGTAAGTACTTTGTTAATGGAGGTTGCGCGTGCGCATTAAGGAAAACATTACTGTCAGTAGGGAAACTTGAGGAGTGTTGCTCTCCCTCAATTTTGAGCTAACCTGATGAAACTTGCTACAATGGTAGAACACATTGACCACTACAGGTGGCAGAAATGTGGGGTTGCCCACTTTAAAGCCCTGGTGTGATAACATTCTCCTCTCTTGCTATTGCTTGTTGATCAGTGTTGAAATCAGGCCGAAAACTGCATGCAGTCCCCTTCGTAAAGGCAACCCCTTAATGGTATTTTAAGACACTTCTTTGGGGTTTACTTAACACACAAGTGTAGGACTCTTACATAACCACAGTGTCATTCTCAAGGGAGCCCCTACAATTTGCTGAGCTGTTCCCTTGGTCTCGTTTCAGTATTTGTCTTTCGGTGGTGGAAGAGGCTCGTATCCTTTGGAAGTGGAAAAATACTGGTGATGTCAGCAAAAGAAACACATCAAAATGGATGTCATTTAAAGGGTGAGCTCACTATGTGGAGACATTACGTATGAAATCATTATGATTGGAATTTCTGCGCAGACTTGATGTTGAAATTATGGACCTTTCATACACACACACACAAACTGCAGAAAGAGTGTCAGTAAGGTAGTGTTTGGTCATTTAGCCATCTCCCCATTCAGTGTCTGGGCAAAGCACGGGAAAAGTTCAGCCCATTAGAACATGTATGTCCCCAATTTCAATTTTATGTCCTTCCAAGCCACCAGAGTCTTCAAATAGTTGCCTAATACAAATGGGTGGGGCTGATGGGGAGTATAGTCTCAACTATTTTCCAAGGGTATCTGCCCCTCCTGCAAGCTAACAGGACCACCTGGCACCCAGATCCACCTACGCCCTGCTTGGCTTTGGGAATGGCACAGAAAGGAGGACCCCAAGTTGTCCTTTTGCAGCCTTGCATGTCCCTTCCCACTTTGGGGCCACCATCACGTAGTCTCATACTGCTTTTAATAAACATTTTCATATATTTAATAAACTTCAAATGGTATGCAGTGTACTTTTCTGTGCTTCCCAGCCGAGTTTGCTCTTTGATTTGTATGTAAATATAACTTGTAAGCCACTCTGAGTCCCCTTCGGGGTGAGAAGGGTGGCATATAATTGCCATAAATAAATGAATAAATAAATAAATAAATAAATAATACAACCTTCCTCAGTTAATAAAGCATCTGAGAAGGGCTATGTCTACACCAGGTGGAACAATCCAGCTATAGTCCAGAGGAGTCTGTTCCAGTGCTGTACTGGATACATCATGGGAGTGCCACAAATACCGGTGGTGACGTCCCTGAAGCTGTTTTGCACTCCAGATGGCCAACCAGCCCTATCTTCCTGGGGTCCACTGTTGCTGTTTCATTACACAGATGCAGCTCCCCAGCCTTGCTGGTGTCATCACTTATGGAGAGGTCACAACAGGGTGCTTTCCTTTTGACATTGCCAATGCTTTAGCCAGATGGTCATAGCTCTGGGAAATGTCTTGGCCATTGCAGGTGCCCCGTGCAGAGATACCCATGTGACCAGGGAAAAGGAGCCCTGTGGCCACCTGACAATTCTAACTGGGGCAACACAGGCCAAATCCAGCCCCTTCCCCTGCACTGATGAACATAGGGAAAAGGTGATGGACCCAGTCATATGGACCTGGTCATACTATTCACACTATGTTTAAATGCATGGCTTCCCAGTTTTCCCTGCACAAAAGACCAGAGATCCCTGGATGTCAAGCAGACATCCAGAAGTGTCTTCATGCTCAGTGTGGGCTATTGAACCTATGTAGATTATGTGCACCTGACCACTGGTTTGCCTTCCCTCCATGATTGTAACATCTTTTTAAAATGATAGGTAAAATGTTTCAATACCTCCTAATCTTGCTACCTTTCCAATACATACCTCAGTATGATAGATCCCTTCTCTTACTGTGGCAATATCATGTGGCATCAGTAGGCATGATTCTACTCTGGGTTGTTGTAGGTTTTTTCAGGTTATATGGCCATGTTCTTGAGGCATTCTCTCCTGACGTTTCGCCTGCATCTATGGCAAGCATCCTCAGAGGTAGTGAGGTCTGTTGGAACTAGGAAAATTGGGTTTATATATCTGTGGAATGACCAGGGTGGGACAAAGAACACTTGTCTGTTGGTGCTAGGTGTGAATGTTTCAACTGACCACCTTGATTAGCATTTGATGGCCTGGCAGTTTTTTGGTGTGGCTTGTTAGTGCCCGAGGGAATCTTTTGTTGAGAGGTGATTAGCTGATGGTTTTCTCTCTGTTGTTTTGCTGTTGTAATTTTAGAGTTTTTTAAAATACTGGTAGCCAGATTTTGTTCATTTTCATGATTTCCTCCTTTCTGTTGAAATTGTCCACATGCTTATGGATTTCAGTGGCTTCTCTGTGTAGTCTCTGTGTAGTCTCTCTGTGATTCTTCTCTTCTCCTTCCCACTTGCTATTTCCACACTGGGTACCTTACTTCTTTTCTTTTTTCTTCTTTTGACTGTTTTAATTTTTTATTGTTGTAATTGTGAAACTATGCTAATTCTTTTTAAAAATGATACAAACTACAAGGCATGTTGGATAGGGCATAGGGCAGTTGTGATGATGGAGACTGTGTGGAAGACTGGCCATGGGACCACAGATTTCCAAAGCAGCACAGTCGCGCTGGTGCAGGGAGTTGCACTATTGAACACTTTAAAACTGATATGCATCCATTTCTAATGTTAACATGATTTTGATGAGCAGTGGGTTGATGTTATAATGTCCAAACCCAGCTTACCTTTAGCTCTCTCACTCTTCCCTGTCTGTCCTCCATCTGAGAAGTGTGAAACTGGGAGCTCCCCTGGCTTCTTCCCCATAGTTTTCATCCATTTTTGTTTACTTTGCATCTAATGATTCCTTTGGAAAAGAAAGTTGTTGTTGACTCACTGGAGAAGCCGCATCGGTTCAGCTCTACTATGCAAAATCCTCATGGCATATAAAATCAAATCGAGCAACGAGCGGTCCGCTTGTTAAGAGACAATGAAAACTCATGCCCTTCATTTGTATCCCCAGAATAGCTGTTTAATCCGCTGTGTGAAATCTAGTTCTCCTATGTACATCTGCAACTCTTCTTATTATCCATTGGGTTCATTTTTACTGTCTCTCAAGCAAGTGAATAGCAGTAGAGTGTGAAGAGTCTGCCAACTTCCCTTTCCTCGGGGATGCTGTGGAAAGAGCCCCTTGGACTCTTTGCTGATAATATTACTCATTAACTACATCAGGATAGGCCTGGATTAGACACTTGTTTTTTTCCAAGAGCTCTGCCAAGGGGAAATTGTATTCTGTTTTAGTGGAACAGCGAGGAAATCAAATTGTGGGCACCAGAGGAGAGAGATGCCAAATAATAAAAAAGGGTTTTGAAATACATTTGAGGATTCATTTCCCCCCTAATGAATTTTTCAGCCAGGAGTTATCTAGGTTAGAGATTCACAAGTGTATTCGCACTCAGAAAGTTTTTTAGGCCTTTCCTCAAAGTCCCTCTTATGTTTTGCACCAGTAGGAACACCAAAATGACTTGAAATGTCACGGATCAATACATAAAAGAGCAAAGAGAAGGAAAAAAACATAACAGGTTGGACCAAAGAATTGGAATCATAGAATCTTTAAGTTGGAAGAGACCTTGTGGGCCATCCAGTCCAACTCCCCACCAAGAAGCAGGAAAACCACATTCAAAGCACCCCTGACAGATGGTTATCCAACCTCTGTTTAAAAGCCTCCAAAGAAGGAGCCTCCACCAAACTCTGGGGCAGAGAGTTCCACGGCTGAACAGCTCTCACAGTTAGGAAGTTTTTCCTCATGTTCAGGTGGACATCTAGTCCAACTTTCTGTTTGCACATTGACCAAAGAGCAGTGCCAGATATGGGACAAATGAGGCTCTGTGCTAGTTAAGTTATGAGGCCTTTTACTTGGGCCTTGAAGGAGGCCTACCCTGTCTGCTTTGTGGCATGCTCCCATAGACTATCAACTCTATCATTATGTCTGGAATTGCTCCAAAACAGAATGCCTTCAAATTGAGAATTGCACCATGTAAGCAAAATCCATAGTAAAAAAAAATGGCAGGAAGATGGGCCGGTCTGGCTACCGGTGTGCTCATAGCAGGCATGTAGCCAGGGGAGGGGTTAGGCTGGGATTTCTGAGAGTTGTAGGCCAAAGGGGGGGCTTCAGCCCCCCCCCCCCGAAATTCTCATGGTGGTTTGCGAAAAGGCCTTACTGGTGCATTATTTAAACTGTTATGTTTATTCATATCATGATCTGATCACCATACTCAATATATCCCATATGCATGGGGGTATTGGGGTAATGATACAAAAGGTTTGCTAGGCTAGACCCTCTTTCACTCAGACTCAGCCCCCCCCAAACTCAGCCTCCCCCACCCCCCAAAAAAATTCAGCCCCCCCCCCGATCCCGACCCCTGACCTAGGGCATGGGGCTCATGGACATTGTGCTGTCGCACGCTGGGCCTGTGCATAAGACTGTAGACAGGATATAAATTCCGTGTGCCCAATGGGACGCCGGGGCTGCCTCAGATTAAAGGCCCTTGGATTTCCTTAAAACAGAGTCTTTAGATTGCTTAAAGGTTCAACAAAGTTCTTTAATAATGAAAGCAAACAGGTACTTTAAGGCTTTTTTAACAGTCTATTGGCTCTCTCTCAATCTTGTTCACAGGGAACAGGCACTATCTTCATAACTGTAACTAATGGGGAAATCCTTAACTTCTAATCTGGGCAGTCTGTCTTTGCCTCTGTTGGTATGGAGCCTCTGCACCCGGTACCAACTGCTTCTGGCTTCAGCGAGTGACCCTTTCCAAGCAGAGCTTTGTAGACTTCCAAGGGAAAAAGAACTCAAGTATCCGTGATGGCTGACTGAAGTCCTTCAACAAAGGAACTGTAGGGCTGTATATCTCCCTGGCCAAGCCGTAGAAGACGAAGCTTTCTACAGGAGCTCTTGGTATTATGTCCTGCATGAAAGGCTTCTCTGTATGGACTGAACCCAAAATGGCTCCTATTCCCTCCAAAAACCCAAAAAGGGGGCAGGACCAGGGAACTTAACTATAATTGACAGGTGGCTTGCCCTATGATTGCAGCCAAAAGAAGCCACCTATCTGCAGAGTCCCTGAAACTTAGGACTACAATAAACATTCAATGCAAAGCAAACAAAATTAGAGCTCCTGGTACAGTTGTGCCTGCATAGTTCACACTTAAGCATAATAGTAAATCCAGCACTGCCAACCAGATGCCTGTAGGATGCCCCTAGTGAGGACATGGGTACAATACCACCTTCTCATTGATGTTTTCTCACAGATAGGATTTAGAAGTATAGTATCTTTGGAACTGGAAGAAATCAGTATGACAACCTCAAACTCCATAAATCTATCCAATTCCATTTTAAAGCTGTCCATGTTAATAACCATATCTTGATATAGCCCCCAGTGGTGCAGTGGGTTAAACCCCTGTGCCGGCAGGACTGAAGACCGACAGGTCGCAGGTTCGAATCCAATGGGACCCTTCAACTCTCAGGAGTTACTGACTCTTGTCCTAACAGCTTGGCTGACACTTAAAAACCATAGTGTACTACTACTTACCAACATTTAGTATAGACCCCATACTTGTGGAACTGATATGGTTTCAACTTCCTCATCTGACAAAAAGTGTTCTTTTAAGGAATTTCCTAGGACCTCCAGGCAATCCTATGGTATGCTTCAGCTGGACTTTAAAGAAGAGTTGTGTTGGAGGACTAAGCTAGTTTCTAGAGGTGACACTTCTCTAGGAATTTTCTAGATCCTTCAACACAACTCTGTCTCCAGCAGAAGTCGTTCATTTCAGTAGGGTTTGCTCCTGTCCATGTTTTCTGGTTTCCAAGTTAAGTTGATGAATGTGACGTTTATGCGGTCTGTACTGTACATAATATTTTACAATATTGAATTGTGGTATACATTTTAGCCAAATTGTCATTATTGTGCCTTTGTGTAACTCCCAGACATTTAGTGGGGAAATATGACCCTTTTGACTTTTTCCTTTCAACTTCCTTTTGAAAAACCAGTTCCCGCATTTTAGAAGTTTTCCCTTTTGAAGTGAAAATGTGTTTCTGCTGGACTTCCTGGGGCAATTTTCCACTTACATATAAATGAAATTTGATAGCACTGTGGTCCCTATTGCCAGTCGGTTCAACAGTGCCTATATCTCTTAAGCTCACTGACATGCAAAGGTAAGCCCCAGAGATCAAGCATTTCAGGTGAAGGAAGAAAGTGTCAAGGAAAGAAGGGGAAAAAAGGGTCTTGGGTCACTTTTAAGGCTACCAGATCTGGTATAGCTTTATGTTTCTTTGACTGTAACACACTTCCACAGAGGCATGAGTACAACCACCTCTCAGAGAGATAGGGCGGGTTATAAATCAAC
The DNA here is from genome assembly GCF_025583915.1 of Anolis sagrei ordinatus. Lineage (NCBI taxonomy): Eukaryota > Metazoa > Chordata > Lepidosauria > Squamata > Anolidae > Anolis > Anolis sagrei. The sequence goes on from NW_026847549.1 coordinate 11,508,866, forward strand.
TTTTATTATTAACTAGCTGTACCCACCATGTATTGCTGTGGCCAATCTTCCCTCCCTCTTTCTCTCCTTTCTTTCTCTCCTTCCTTCCCTTTTTTCCTTTCCTTCTCTCCTTCCTTCTCTTCCTCTTCCTCTCCCCCTCTTTTCTTTTCCTTCCTCTTTCTCCCCTTTCTTCCTTCTCTACCTATTCTTGGACTACAACTCCCAGCAGTCCTATCTATCTATCTATCTATCTATCTATCTATCTATCTATCTATCATCTATCTATCTGTCTATCTGTCTATCTGTCTCTATCTAATCTATCTATCTGGACAATTTCTGGGAGTTGCAGTCCAGGAATAGGAAATTGAAATATGCAGGGATTGGGTTGTTCTCAAAGAAATCCAAGGAGAAGAAAGCTTGCAGCTTGGAAGCAGTGCATTTGGATCATCCTCCTCTCCTAAAGGGCCTGGTCTGGGGGATGCTGGGAGTTGTAGTCCAGAAGAGAGTGTGGATATGTTATTGTGTGTTTTGTTTGCCATGGGGAGTCGCTTTAGCGCATGCGCTGTAGCATCTTTTTGCTTTTTTGGCTTTTAAAGCCCCTTCTGCTGTGTTTTTCAGTATTTTTGTGAATGATGGTCACTCATTGGCCTGATAGGTGTATTGTGTCCAAATTTGGTGTCAATTCATCCAGTGGTTTTTGAGTTACGTTAATCCTACAAACTAACATTACATTTTTATTTATATAGATGTTTGATCCTCAAATATAAGATTTAAAGATGTAGTAAGCACAGGGTTTAGATGCCAAGTATATAGACTTGACCTTGAGTAGACCTCAAGGCAAGGAAGAGACATCTCACAGTGAGAGTGGTGCCTTGAAAAGTATGTTTTGTTGTTGTTCATTCATTCAGTCGTTTCCTACTCTTCATGACCTCATGGACCAGCCCACACCAGAGCTCCCTATCGGCCGTCACCACCCCAGCTCCTTCAAGGTCAAGCCAGTCACTTCAAGGATGCCATCCATCCATCTTGCCCTTGGTCGGCCCCTCTTCCTTTTTCCTTCCATTTCCCCCCAGCATCATTGTCTTCTCTAAGCTTCTCATTATGTGGCCAAAGTACTTCATCTTTGCCTCTAATATCCTTCCCTCCAATGAGCATCCAACTATACCTTCCTTATTTGTTAGTAGTAGTAGTAGAAGCTACTGTAATCAAGTTGTTTCTAATATATGGTGGCCCTAAGGTGAATACATCATGGAAATTCTTTGGCAAGATTTCTTCAGAGGGGATCTTCCTTTGAGGTTGCAAGAATGTGACTTGCCTGAGGCTATGCAGCAAGTTTCAATGGCTGACCAATGATTCAAACACTTGTCTCCTGGGGCTCCAATTCAACATACGAAGTACTATATCACACTAGCTTGCAATTGGCATTTTCAATTTGAAGAATGTATTATGTGCAGCCACGGTTAATGCTTAATGACATCACCAGGACCTTCACCTTCTAATATCACCTTCAGGGACAAAACAAGGGGGTTAACTCTGGAATGGTTGGGCATGGGATAGATCTGACCTGACAACCTTAGACAAATCGGATTCCTTTTCTTCACATTATCTAGAAGTTTGCAAATGTTCCTACCTTTTTGAGAATTCCTATGAGAGTAAGAAATACTGGTCTTGAATCTCAGGTTAAGCACCTGTGCATCTTTAATTCTGCTCTACTTAATTATGTTCAATTCTATTTTAGTGTTTTTCCCTATGTTTTATTGTAATGATTCTTACAATACTTGTCTTTTTTAGGGGTCCCTTTCAAATCTATGATATTATGTGTGTGTGTGAATCATATCTATCTATATCTATGGCTACATGGCTCTTTGTTGGGAGGGCTTTACGTTTTCTTGCCCCGGTGGAGGGAGTTGGACTGGATGGCCTTAAGTATTTTCTATTGGTTATGTGGGTTCTGTGTGGGAACTTTGGCCCAATATTGTTGTTGGTGGGGGTTGAGAATGCTCTTTGATTGTAGGTGAACTGTGAATCCCAGTAACTACAACTCCCAAATGTCAAGGTCTATTTCCCTTAAAGTCCATCTGTGTTCATATTTGGGCATATGGAATATTCGTGGCAATTTGGTCCAGATCCATCATTGTTTGAGTCCACAGTGCTCTCTGGATGTAGGTGAACTACAACTCCAAAACTCAAGGTCAATGCTCACCAAACCCTTCTTGTACTTTCTGTTGGTCATGGGAGTCCTGTTATGCCACGTTACAAAATCATTTTTTTTTAGTGAAGGACATACATTAAGTTGTTAGGTGTCTTGTGTCCAAATTTGGTGTCAATTCGTCCAGTGGTATTTGAGTTCTGTTAATCCCACAAACTAACATTACATTTTTATTTATATAGATGTAGGGTTCATGCATATGAATCACTTATCAAGGTATAACCCTAGGTTCGGCATTCGTAACTATGATAGTCAAATCTAGCCATTGAAAATAACTACTATTACTATTGCTTTAACAACAGTTTATTTGTTTCTCTTGAATATGTGAAACTTTATATTTTATAGGCTTATATTAAAATTGTTTAGAGGTAACAATTGTTTTTGTAATCTGATGATAATTTTTAATTGTTTTATATGGAAAGCTGTCTTAGGGAGAAGTGGTGATTGTGAAAGCCAGCAAAGAAATCTGTGAATTAATAAATAAATATTAAAATAATAACCAGTTACTATCTTATATTAACTGGTGGCAATTTAAGTGGTGTGAATGATTGGAACTTGAGACATTTTCCTATATTTCCCAGTAGCTATTCCAAGGGGCCTGCCCCTTGTTTCATAGGATATGTCAAGGGAGACTTACAGGTAGAAATAGTCATGCCTGGCCAAGTTTTTCCAGCTGTAACTCTAGCTTGACTGGCTTGCTTTTTTGTATGGAAGGCTTTTAATATTTGGGGCACGCTGGAGCAGAGCAGCCAGTTCACTATGTCTTGCACATGAGACTCTATAGGGCCCCTTTAAGTTCTAATTAGGCAAGCCCACAAACAGATTTCAAGGTGAGAAGGAATTGTTCCTTACCCACTTGGCCAGAGAATTAAACTTTTCCTTCGTTATTTCTGCAAATGTCACTGAACCACTTACCCTACCCCTCCTTCACTATTTGTGGCTCTGCCAGATTCTCCCTTCAAAGGATATCCAGTCTCTCTGTAAACACAGGTCTAAGGCCGCTGATATGCCTTTTTCAAGCCTGCGATATGAGTCTTAATTAATATACCTTTGTGACACACCTCCAGAATTTTGCATGTGCCAGGTCTTGCTAAAAATATTGTATTGGCACCCACATTGGTTCCCTTCCCCTGCTTTCCACCTCTTTTGTAGAGAAAGATTGAGACTGAATTTCTCTAAGTCTAAAGGGAGAACATGGCTATTCACAGAAATGTATGCATTGCAGTGTGTATGTCATGGTTGGTCCTGAAAAGGTCTGTTGGTTGTTTTGCTTGTGTGCTTGCATGCTGCAAGTCGCTTCTGGTCACTTCTGGAGTGAGAGAATCGGCCCTCTACGAAGACGTTTGCCAGGGGGAGTTGTTTTTGCGCATGCGCTGTAGCATCGTTTTGCTTTTTTGGCTTTTTAAGTCCCTTACACTATGTTTTTCAATGTTTTTGAGTGATGGTCACTTGTTGGCCTGATCAGTGTATCGTGTCCTAATTTGGTGTCAATTTGTCCAGTCGTTTTTGAGTTATGTTAATCCCACAAAGTTGATCATATTGGGTTTGCTTCTAGTCTATTTATTGAAACATCCTCAATTTCCTCACCTCTCTCCCTCTGTCTCTTGTGTCTTTATTTATTTATTTACTATATTTGTACCCAGCCCTTCTCACCTCAAAGGGAACTCAAGGCGCCTCTACATATAGGCAACAATTCAATGCCGTAAAAACACCTATACAATTAAAATAGACATTTAAATTAAAACCACAAATTAAAACATTTAAACATTTCATCAGATATTAAAACCACACCATCCATAACCATAATCCATAAACTTTCCATGATCCCTTCAGCCACATCGGATCAAATTTCATGAGTTGAACTAGTAGCCCATTTGATTCCCTTACCATTGATCTCATTGCCTAGACTTATCTGAGTGGAGAGGTGGCCCCGTGGAGAATGAAAAAAATGGTGCCAATTTGAATTGGGGCAGGGGAAACATGTAGGTATCACTGCAATTTCCTAAAAGAACCCCACACCTTGTGTGACTGTGGAGCTGACCAGACAACTCTGCATCTATATACTTGTCCACTGTGTCCTGCCTCATGTACAGAGGAAGAATTGTTGGAGGCTACAGACAATGCCATTGCTGTTGCCAATTTTTGGTCACAAGATATTTAGCCACCTGTACAGTTCTAAACTAGTTTATGCAATGCTTTTGATACGAAATAAATAAATAAATAACTGCAATTTCAGACCAGTATATTGAGAGTGGGTATGGTGCTAGGGGGGTGAATCTGGGGCAGAATTTTTCCATATTTCAGCTGAATAATTTTGCTGTTTTAGACAGTCTATTGTAGCCTCCTGAAAGATAAATAATAGTACATTATGCAGTTAACATCCCCTCTGTAAATGTGATTTTCCTGCTTATTGGCAGAGGATAGGACTGGATAGCCCATGAGGTCTCTTCCAACTCTATGTTTCTATGAAATGCATTTCATAGATGCAAGACTTGTTGATTTTGGTGGAATCAGAGTTGCAATAAAACTAGGATTTTAGTAAGATATCTCCTTCACCCACTGACCATGCTGAATGGGAGCTTCTGGGAAATGTAGTCCAAGATCTGACGATAACTTTTTCCTATTGACAATTCAGTCTCAATTAACTGCCATCCATCAAGTAATCAGAATGAGGAGGACAGAAGGAGTAATGTCCTTGCCTGGACTGTTCTACTCTCTCTCATGTACCCCTTCCTCTGGCAATGTGGCAGATATTAAGATGTTTGAGAATTTCAACTAACATTTTCACTGTTTGTGATGATCATGTTAACCTCAGCACTTTCAGCACTTTCCTCCCACCTTCCTGTCCCGTTGGCTTCCTGCCTCCTGGCCTCTGTTTTGCATCTCCTCTGAATCTCCGCCCTCCTTCATCATATCACCATCATGTCCAGACTCTGGGCCATCACAACTTGTGTGACTCATTGAATCACTGACCACCCACTGACCACATCCTATGGTCTCCCAGTAGTTTGATCCAACCCATGTCCATGGGCTTCAACTTCATTGAAAATATATCTTCTCAACTCCTAACCCAAGAGAAATGGGTTCCGTATTGTAATGGTTGCTAAAGATAAACACTCAAGCAGTTTATCTAGCATCCTCATCTCCTTCAAGATTGATGTAGTCATTCCATTTTTCTCGTTTGTTTTATTTTGCCAGCTCCTCTCCTTTATAGTGAATCCAAAGTCAGCCACAAACTGTAAAAAGGAATCTAAGAAGATGGAGGAAGAGGAGAAGAAAGTAGGAAGGTTTGCTCATATGGCACAGCCATATCTGTTTGCAGGAGTAAATTGTTCCAAGACCAGTAACCACAAGTGAAACTTTAGAACTTTCCTGAGAAAGCAATAAAGGCCTCCCCTTCTAGTACTATCACATCCTGATTTCCAACCCCCCCCCCCACAGATCTAATGTACTAATTTTTTTGGTTTCAGAGACACTTAACCGTGAAATGTACATATTGTATTTCTTGGTGAGCCTTGGATACAGAAGGTGCAAAAGAGGATTTTATTCTCAACTGTGGATTTTACACCATCTCAAAGTGGGTTTAACAAGAAATAATACCAACTTTCTACTGTGAAATAAATGAAGCCTAACAGACATTCAGACTGCTATTACACCTTAACCACAACTGGCCCACCTGTGCTAGGAATGAAAGGGAAATATGAGTTTCGAAGTTACTGGTAAAACATCCCTTGGAGTGACAAAGTAACTATCATCTTGCATTTTAAAATTAAAGAGTGAAAACAAAATGTCATAGGCATTCTATGAAGCTGTGGTTTGGTGAGACACTAGAGCTCTCTGATAGGGAAATATAACTATCTCACAAAGCTACAAATTCCAGGATTCCATAAGATGCAGTTATGGCCATAAAAGTGGCATCTAACCACAATAATTGTGGAGCGTCAAAAATACTGTCAGCTTTGAGAAATACTGTGCACTGAACTTGGGGATGGAGCAGTATGAGAATGGGTTGTTGTAGGTTTTTTCAGGCTATATGTCCATGTTCTAGAGACATTCTCTCCTGACGTTTCACCTGCATCTATGGCAAGCATCCTCAGAGGTAGTGAGGATGCATCTACACTGTAGATTTAAAGTAGTTTGACACCACTTTAACTGTCATGGCACAGTGCTATGGAATTAGGAAAGTTGTAATTTTACAAAGTGTTTAGCCTTCTCTGGCAAAGAGTGCCAGTGCTTCACACCAAACTACAAAATCCAGGATTTGATAGCATTGAGCCATAGGAGTTAAAGTGGTGTCAAACTGCATTAGATCCGGAAAGATGGGATATAAATAAAGTGGTGATGTCATTGTTGATGATAATAGAAAAATGTTTAGGAAAGCTTATATTATATATCAGCTCTGCACATCCAGCTTGTAACAAATGTCCCTTTTTTATGTCCTACCCACTTTTGTGAATAAAACAATTGTAAGTGATAGTTGCAACAAAACAACCTGATGGCCATAGTTATACGGATTGGTGATTGTGCCATCTTGGATTCATCTCAGAGAACACACACACAGAAAGAGAGAGAGGGAGAGAGAGAGAAGCTGCTCTCACCCTCAACTGGCATCATCAAAGGATTTAAGTGTGTGATGGAGCCTCATTTCCTTTTCCTCCTTCTCATTCATGCTCATAAGCAATTTTAAATGACTTATGCAGATGGGAAGCAGGTGGCCAGTATGCATGAACACTACCATCATCACCCCCCACACATCAATAACTAACAAAGTAGGTTTCTTATTTGTTAAATGGGTCATGGTAGAAGCAGACCTGCAGTTTAAAATGTGTTCCAAGGTGGGTTTTGGGGGAGGCTGTGCCTTTTGGTGTCTGGACTTGAGAAAGGTAATGGCACTGTGTCTTGTGTACATCTTGTGTTAAAGAAACTACAAGGCAACTGGACCAAGAAAGCTCGAGATGATTCCACCTAATTCACCTCCTCCTGCCTCTGTGCTAGAAGACACAAAGCTGATACTTCAGTTTTGGGCTAAATGAGTGGGAAACTGCTAGATCCAAAGGAAAGTCTAGACTGAATTTTTGGACTCAATGGTGTACAAGTCTGTTGAGAGCTGTGGAACATTCTGCTGGAGCATCTCAAGCTCAACTTCGCGGTCTCCAAAAGTGTTGGTCAACAAATTCCTCCACATTTGAAATGCAGCAAGTTTGGATAATGGCTGGTTTTGGTTGTGTGCATAGATTTATGCTCAGCCCACATATCAGATAGTTGCACCACACCATCTTTGTGCAATTATTGTAGAAGCCATTTTGAGTGGCTGGAAATGATGTCATGTCTCTCCTGCTAGTATTTGGGATTTTTCTTGGTGCATTGCTGATATTTTGGAGTGGGTACTCAAGAAACAACATTTTAAAGGATTTGTTTGAAGTGTCATAGAATATTCATCTTGGGGAGTGTAGCATAGTTAGTAAGGGTCCCAAGACCTGCACTAAATTTGTCACGCTTGTAAATAAACTCATATACGACCAACCACCAGGCAATATCCACCAGAGCTTGGAATTAATGCTACTTTAATGTAGCTACCTGTAATGACTTTTTTATGTGTGTAATAAAGTTCCTCTTAAGAAATTATAATACAAATGGGCATGAAGTTGAATGATTGAAGCAATGAGTATTGGAGCCATGAGAAATGGACTCTCTTTTGCTATAGTTTGAAGCCATTGCTCTGTGTCTTGGGGTGCATCTAGATCAGTAGTTCTTAATCTGTGGGCTGCGGACCACCCGTGGGCCAGAGGATGAAAATCTGGTCCATGAGCCTCTTTCTTATTTTATTTCCACTCCTTTTGCATCGCCTGCCACTGCTTCCCTATCGTTGATCATGGTGTATGTTCTGAATTAGAAACTAGAGCTGATATGGTCTATCCAACGCAATTTTCTGAATCAGCATCCCAAACCGAAAAACTGATTCATAATCCTTGTTGGAGAGTGATCCCTGCTCAAAGTGGTCCCTGCTCAAGTAGTCCCTGGTCAAAGTGGTCTCTGGTCAAAAATGGTTGGGAACACTAATCTACACTGTAGAATTAATACAATTTGACTCCACTCTAACTGCCATGGTTCAATGCTATGGAATCCTCAGAGTTGTAGTTTTATAAGGTCTTTAGCCTCCTCTGCCAAAGTACTGGTGCCTCACTATGAATCCCAGGATCCCATAGCACTAAGTCATCACAGATGAAGTGTTGTCAAACTGCTTTAATGTTGGAGCCAGCCTTAAATCCTATATATAAACTGTAGGCGAACAGCCTACAGGAACTCTAGCTTCCTGTAGAGATAGCGAGAAAGAAAGTGTGTATGAAAGTGGAAATTATTTGTGTATGATCTAACAATCTGTCTGAGTATTTTTTAAAATTCTATCTAAAATAATGAGCTTTAGCCTGGAAATTATTTGTGGTGAGAGAAGACAGTGATCTGTATTAATGTGCCATTAAACACACACACACACACACACACCATCAGAGGCGTAAAGAAAGCCAACTATCCTTTCTTGAATAGAGAAGGTCATATAATGAAAAGAATATTGTAACCGGACTGATAACTGTGTCCCTTAAATTAATACTGCATAATTGGAAATGATAATTTGCAAGTGACATTTCCTGCATGGTTAACTGGGGTATAGGTATTATTATTATATTGTTCGCTGTGAGTAAGTTGCGATGAGGCTCTTAATAGCATTTGTCACTATGGAAGATAAAGCAATGATAAAGTGTAATCAAATCTTATGCTTCAGGGCTTAAGATGATTGCCTGAGGGGGAACCACCCTTTCTTCCATGTAAGCTGTGGCAACCTACTTTATGGTGTAGCATTGGACTAGGACTCTGAGACTGGGATTTGATTCCATGGAAACCTTGTGAGTGACCCAGGGCAAGTCACAAACTCTCAGGTCCAGAAAACCCTTGGTTTAGGTTCACCTTAGGGTCTCCATAAGTTGAAAACAACCTGAAGACCCATAAAAACAACAAGAAGAAAACGAATTCTTTCATAACATCCTTAGGACATTACTACATTGACTACTTACATTCCGTTGTGGCCAAACTATGAAGGAAGCTCATCAGGCGTAATGTCCTATCTCCCAATTTCACCCCAAACCAGAACTCCTCCTTATGTTGGATTTATTTATCATGGAGATGGGAACTGAGGGCCCCATTAGATTCCATTGGGCTTCAACTCCCACTGCTGGCTGAGACTATTGGGGCTTGAATTCCAAAAACAATTGGAGGAATGCACCAATCTAAATCCTTTTCTGTAAGGAGTGTAGGGCAGCATGTAAGACTTAACTTTAATCCCCTCCTACCAACCAATATATCCAACCAATATAATTTTTAGGACTTTATTCCGAATTCCGAAGATTTCGACAGTACCTAACCATGCCTAGTAGTTACCAATGCAGATCATCCACTAAGGCAGTGTTTCTCAACCTTCCTAATGCGGTGACCCCTTAATACAGATACTCATGTTTTGGTGACCCCCAACCATAAAATTATTTTGTTGCTACTTCATAACTGTAGTTTTGCTATTGTTACGAATTGTAATGTAAATATCTGATATGCAGGATGCATTTTCATTCCCTGGACCAAATTTGGCACAAATAGAATCAGAATCCCCCAACAATGGAATTGAAACAAACTTGGTACACAGAATTCCCATGACCATCAGAAAATACTGGAAGGGTTTGGTGGGAATTGACCTTGAGTTCTGGAGTTGTAGTTCACCACCATCCAGAGAGCACTGTGGACTCAAACAATGATGGATCTGGACCAAACTTGGCATGAATATGTCGTGTCAGGGCAGCCAGTCAATTATATTACATTTCTAACAGAACAAAGCAAACAAACAGAGAAAGTCCAAAATGTGTGAGTTTGGTAGTTGATTAAATGTCCTTTGACCAGTATCTGGCCACTTGGAGTGCTTCTGGTGTTGCTGCAAGAAGGTCCTCCATGGTGCATGTGGCAGGGCTCAGGTTGCATTGCAGCAGGTGGTCAGTGGTTTGCTCTTCTCCACACTTGCATGTCGTGGATTCCACTTTGTAGCCCCATTTCTTGAGGTTGGCTCTGCATCTTGTGGTGCCAGAGCGCAGTCTGTTCAGCGCCTTCCAAGTTGCCCAGTTTTCTGTGTGCCCAGGGGGGAGTCTCTCATTTGGTATCAGCCATTGGTTGAGGTTCTGGGTTTGAGCCTGCCACTTTTGGACTCTTGCTTGCTGAGGTGTTCCAGAAATTCAAACAATAATGGATAAGTATCAATTAGGAACCCCAGGTGGCGCAGTGGGTTAAAGCACTGAGCTGCTGAGCTTGTTGATTGAAAGGTCGCAGGTTCGATTCCGGGGAGCGGCGTGAGCTTCCGCTGTCAGCCCTAGCTTCTGCCAACCTAGCAGTTCGAAAACATGCAAATGTGAGTAGATCAATAGGTACCGCTCGGCGGGAAGGTAACGGCGCTCCATGCAGTCATGCCGGCCACATGACCTTGGAGGTGTCTACGGACAACGCTGGCTCTTCGGCTTAGAAATGGAGATGAGCACCACACCCCAGAGTCAGACATGACTGGACTTGATGTCAGGGGACTACCTTTACCTTTACCTTTTATCAATTAGATAAGTAGATAGCATCCAAGTAGACTATTGTACACCACTGGGAAAGAGAAAATGCACAATCAAACATGTGAAAAAAGAGGGCACAGACTTGCACAACAATGACATGTTAGATTGATATCTGTACTTACAAATGTAGATCTCCACTGAGCTGGGATGACAGAAGGTCTAATGCAATTGTAGTTGGGCAAGTTCCATCCCTCTTTTTCCCCTTATGATTCTTTACATTACACATGGAATGAAAGGCTCTTCAAACACAAAAAGTACTTACTCAGGGTTGAGTGTTGGGGCCCTGCACCTGCTCTCCATGTGACCCTGGAAAGCCTATTTTTAATATGTGAATTGATAAGCTACTAGATTTTTTTTTTGCTGCTCCATATCACTCACTAAAGTGCAAGTCCCAGAATTCTTTAGGACCTAACTGGCACAGTGAAAGTGTGTTATAACTGTGAAGAATGAAAGGGCCCTAAATCCCCATCCAGGTTTTTAAGGGTGTATTTATAGTGTAGAATAAATGCAGTTTGACACCACTTTAACTGCTATGGTTCAACACTATTGAATCCTAGGAGCTGACATTTGTTGCAGCTCCAGTCCTCTTTTGCGGCTCATTTGGAAGCTCATAAATTACACAATAGGATTTGGCAATTTTACTAACACAACTAGAAGTAAGGTTTATGGGGCTTATTCTAATATCATGGCCAGTTTGTAGTGATGTAGGTTGCTTTTTTTTTTTGTCATGTCAGGAGTGACTTGAGAAACTGAAAGTCGCTTCTGGTGTGAGAGAATTGGCTGTCTGCAAAGATGTTGCCCAGGGAACGCCCGGATGATTTTGATGTTTTTATCATCCTTGTGGGAGGCTTCTCTCATGTCCCCGCATGAGGAGCTGGAGCTGATAGAGGGAGCTCATCCGCCTCTCCCCGGATTCGAACCTGTGACCTGTCCATCTTCAGTCCTGCTGGCACAGGGGTTTAACCCACTGCACCACTGGGGGCTCCATGTAAGTTGCTAAAAAATTAAAAATAGTTGCTAAATGAGCAACTTACTATGCTATGGAATCACAGGAGAAGTTATAGTTTTACATCATATTTATCCTGATTTCTGCCAAAGTGTCCTGGTGCCTCAGCAAACTATAAATCCCATGATTCCATAGCATTGATCCATGCTCATTTGCCAAACCATATTCATTCTACAGTAGAGATGGTCCCTTAGATTGGTGCTCATTATTAGTTGTGATCTAGGAAAACATGCTTCTCATTAAGCTGAAAATAAAGAAGTCCCAAAGCTGGTTTTGAAGTAAACCTTGGACTTCCATATGAGAAATAAGAATGCTTTGCCTGCACAGGGATACAAAAAAGAAAGAATATTTGCTTAGATTCCCTTGAGAGTCACTTATCAGATAATGCTTCTGAATGGACTTCTAATACATATGATATCTCAGATACTGTCAAACCTATTAGTGACACCTCCAGGTTAGATACCATCAAGTACTGAGTGCTACTGCATGTCAGTTGCCCGATACGGTCTACTACATAGTAAGTACTGTGAAATATTGTCAGTTACATGTCAGCTATCAGATATCATGTGAAATTGTTGGGTGTCATAAACCATTACATACTGACTGCTGCTACAGGTCAGCTGTCATCAAAATGCTGATATATATGTTAGATATGGTAAACTACGGTCTGCTACTGCCAAACCTGAAATACCGGATCTAAGCTATGCAGAAAATCAAGCACATTCTCTGAGGAGAATGTGGATGGGAACTGGGGCAAGAAGCAGCACTTTGGTTTCTAACTTGGAGATATACTTTAGAGGAGGAATAAACTATGTGATCAACATAGAATGACAGAACTGGAAGAGACCCCAGGGGTCATCAGTCCAACCTCCTTCTATGCAGAAACACATAATTAAAGCATTCCCAACAAATGGCCATGCAACCTCCAGAAAAAGAGACTCAAACACCCTCCTATTCCACCATCAAACGGTTCTTACCATCAGGAAATTCTTCCTAACGTTTAGGTGGAATCTAACCCCCCCCCCCCCCCCGTACTTTGTATCCATTGTTCCAAGCCCTGATCTGCCTGATCTGTAAGGCAGCAAAAACCAAGTTTGCATTCTCCTCAGCGTGACATTCTTTCAAATCTTCAAACATGGCCATTGTTGGAGCAGGTAAAAAAAAACAACAGTTGGTGAGTGTTAACAGAAAAATGCAAGGCGCAAAGCTGATTGGTTGGACTGTGCCCAAGAGGCTAGCTGAGCCTGGGAGTTTTGATAACAGTTACTTGTTTAGGTTTTCTGTGTGGGAACTTGCCAAAGACAAGTCAGTATATTTTCTGTTTCTGAGCTGCTGGAAGAAGATCCTTCTCCCAAGGAACATTTGAATATCTCTCAAAGGACATTGTGTGATTCAGTACAACTGCTCACATGACTGTATATGTTGCTCCGCATAACAAAGAGTAAACACCTTATTTTTTACCTATCATCCGCGTGGCATATCTTTTCTCTAGCAGGACAGTGTGTAAAGACATGAACTACACATCATTTTCATTCTGCCACAGCCATCATGTCTTAGCATAACATTTTATTGTCCAAACTAAACATACCCAGCTCCCTAAGTTTTTCCTCATACGGTAAAGCTCCTTGTAAAGGATGCTGTCCCTTCCAACTCTTTTCCAGCCAACCCCTGAAATAAGAGATGCAGAGGGGCTAAGGGCTACTTTATTGAATGTTACCTAATTAAACCTTGAAACTTGTATTTTCATCTCAACCTAATGTGAAAATAACAATTTGATGAGGACTAAAGCCTAGGTAGTGTTCCTTCCCGACCTACCCAGAAACTGGGCAAAAACAACAGGTCCCCGAGTGAAATCATCCTGGATGTCCTTGCAGAGAAACGTAACGGATAACTCTGCCCCACAGAAACTGAGGTCTGAATCTCCCATTCCTAGGGCATTTCCGCACGCCTTCACCTGCGTTATAAGAACCACAGGTGAGGGTTTCTGTTCCTGACCTACACACAAAGGGTGTCTTGGGTGTACATTAAAATATGGCATTACCTTGCTAATTTCGCAATAGCCTATTTAATGACACCGCAAACTCCCAATTTGCCTTTAAACAGTATAGGGTAGGTGGAAAAAACAAACAAACCCTAGAATGTAGAGGGGAAAAATTTCTACCCAGCCCCTGTTGGCAACCTATGAATTATACTGTTAGTGGCAGGAGGGTAGGTCGAAGTCTTCAATTAGAATGAGCAGAGATGGGTGGAAGCTGGCTTTGTAGCTCTGCCCTTTCTGAAAAGTAGATCCAGCTGGATCTACTTTCCCCTCTTTTTCGGTGGAGGTAGCAAACCTCCTTCCCAACCCCAGCTGTGTGGGGCTGGGAAGTCCTGTTATGTGGCCATTCCTATTGCCCTATGTCAACAAGGCCATGGAAAGCATGGTTGAACTTTGGCAAATCATACTTCAAACTTCAAAAGAAGGCAAAGGCAAGCTAGCTCTGAACAATGTATTGTTGGAGGCTTTCATGGCTGGAATCACTGGGTTGTTGTAGGTTTTTAGGGCTATATGGCCATGTTCTAGAAGCATTCTCTCCTGACGTTTCGCTTGTATCTGTGGCAAGCATCCTCAGAGGTTTGTTGGAAACTAGGAAAATTGGGTTTATATATCTGTGGAATGTCCAGGGTGGGAGAAAGAACTCTTGTCTGTTGGAGCTAGGGGGTGAATGTTTCAATTGGCCACCTTGATTAGCATTTGATGGCCTGACAGTTATTACGTGTGGCTTGTTACTGCCTGGGGGAATCCTTTCTTGAGAGGTTATTTTGGTCGTGTCAGGAGCGACTTGAGAAACTGCAAGTCGCTTCTGCTGTGAGTGAATTGATTTTTCCTTTTTTTTCTCTTTTTTTTCTTTTCTTTATTCCCTGTTATAATTTAGAGGTTTTTTTTTTTAATACTGGTAGCCAGATTTTGTTCATTTCATGGTTTCTTCCTTTCTGTTGAAATTGTCCACATGCTTGTGGATTTCAATGGCTTCTCTGTGTAGTCTGACATGGTGGTTGTGAGAGTGGTCCAGTATTTCTGTATTCTCATATAATATGCTGTGTCCAGGTTGGTTCATCAGGTACCGCTGAACAAACTCTACCCAGAAACATCCAAGGTAGGTTTGCCTTAAGATTGCCTCAAGTCAGATATGACTTGAAGGAACACAACAACAAGAATCCATATGAATTTATTTATTTATTTATTTATTTATTTACCACATATACCACCTTTCTCAGCCAGAGGCGACTCAAGGCGGTTCATAGTCGGCAACAATTCAATGCCATAACAAATATCAAAATATAGTTAAAACAATTATAAAAACAATTCAACATTTAAAATGTAATATAAAAAGCAAATATATCTGTAAAAACAAGATCCTCGGTGTCTCCTTACTAAAATCGTTGTCCATTGCATCGTCAGTCATTCCATATATTCGTTTACATCTAATTATGCTCCAGTAGAAAAAGCTTGCTCGAAGAGCCAGGTCTTAACCATTTTGCTGAATGTTAGAAGGGAGGGAATCAATCTTATATTCCTGGTGAGGGCGTTCCATAGCCGAGGGGCCACCACTGAGAAGGCCCTGTCTCTCGTCTCCACCAAACGCATCTGTGAGGAAGGCGGGATTGAGAGCAGGGCCTCCCTAGATGATCTTAAAGTCGTAGATGGTTCATAAGGAGAGATACGTTTGGATAGGTAAGCCGGACCGGAACCATTTAGGGCTTTATAGGCTAAAGCCAGCACTTTGAATTGTGCCTGGTAGCAGACTGAGTCTCTTGAATGAGATCTCTTAATTCTGCCTTGTCTTGTTTTGATAAATGCTGCATGTGCTGTTGTTCACTCCTATGTTCTCTTGCACCCAGAGTCAGATACAAATTCACCTGATGCCCAAACTCATTGAGGCTGACCAGCTGGAGCAGTATTCCCTGCAAAGCATGTCTTACATTCTCACCGATGACATCTAGCAATTCTCAGCAGCTCTCTGATTTATTCAAGAGAGGGTCCCAAAAAGTACGGATTGCATATGAAAGAGAGGCAGAGGGGAGGAGTCCCTCGAATTAGAGTTCAAGTATAAAATCCAAGGAGCTTAACAGGCTGCTCAAACTACTGAGTGATGGGAGTGCAAAATGCGAATCCCGGAAGCAAGAGGGGAAAGATGGAAGAATAAGGAGGAGGTTTTAGATTCAGATGAATGCAAAATCCAGGTGCATCTTTCCTTAAGCCGCTCAGCCTCTCTGACTTGTCCATCTTCAAAACGCCGCTTTCTCAGTACGCCGAAAGTCTCTTCTCCGCCTGTAGTTGCCAAGGTAGTACAGAGCGAAGCACATCTGATTTCTCTAAAACCTGCTGGGATTACTCTCCCAAGCTGCTTTTCCGTATCACATCATGAGAAATCATTTCAGCAGAACTAGACCTATTACTTATTTCTTTTTCTCTCCTCCTCCTTCCCATTTGTGCTGAGAAAACAGAAGAGGGTCTTTGCCAGCAACATTTTTTTTCCTATCCTGTGGACAGTTTACTGGTGGATCTGGCTGGGAAAAAAGCAACGTAGAATGTAATGGTCATGGAACTGATTTGTGAACCATGACATTCCCGGTCCATCTGTTGCCTCTGCCAAAAATGCAGTGTGTTCTTACATTAAATGTTATGTGACAGTACTTAGACGATCCCTCGTAGCCCAAGGATGATAGTCATCCAAGTCCAAAACCGCTTTGAGTCCCCCTCGGGGTGAGAAAAGCGGTATATAAATGCTGTAAATAATAAATAATAATAATAACAAATGTCTTGGCAGTGGGTCCATCGGTGGCTGTGGAGCCCTATCCTTGATCTGCATATTCTCCCACAATTAGGACATCGGCTTCCAGGTGGAAGGCAGTCCCAGTCAGGGTGGGCTTGATGCACCATCCTCTTGGCCTATTTCTCCCTTTCACCCTCCACTCATGCCGCTTTGTATTCTGCATCACTGCTGGTCACAGCTGACCTCCAGTTAGAGCGCTCAAGAGCCAAGGGCTTCCCAGTTCTCGGTGTCTATGCCATAGTTTTTAAGGTTACTTTAAGCCCATCTTTAAATCTCATTTGCTGACCACCAACATTACGTTTCCTGTTCTTGAGTTGGGAGTATAGTAACTGCTTTGGGAGACAGTGATTGGGCATTCGGATAACGTGACCAGTCCAGCGTAATTTATAATAATCGATGAACAAACCCATACTGTGTTTGTTTTCATACAAAAGGCAGTCTCAGTCAGGGTGAGCTTGATGCATCATCCTCTTGGCATATTTCTCCCTTTCACCCTCCACTCATGCCTCTTTGTATTCTGCAGCACTGCTGGTCACAGCTGATCTCCAGTTAGAGCGCTCAAGAGCCAAGGGCTTCCCAGTTTTCTGTGTCTATGCCATAGTTTTTAAGGTTAACTTTAAGCCCATCTTTAAATCTCATTTCCTGACCACCAACATTATGTTTCCTGTTCTTGAGTTGG
Source organism: Anolis sagrei ordinatus (assembly GCF_025583915.1). NCBI lineage: Eukaryota > Metazoa > Chordata > Lepidosauria > Squamata > Anolidae > Anolis > Anolis sagrei. The sequence continues at coordinate 11,526,198 of NW_026847549.1, forward strand.
GAGTATAGTAACTGCTTTGGGAGATGGTGATCAGCATTCAGATAACATGACCAGTCCAGCGTAATTTATAATAATTGATGAACAAACCCATACTGTGTTTGTTTTCATATAAAAGGTAACTTTTCTGAGCTCTCATTTATATCTCCTCACTACAGATTATCTGGCAATAACTGTCGATACCACACCAAATGAAAAATACACTTTGTAGCTACAGTTCATATTGAACTGTATCTTAAGGATTTTTTAAAAATGCCACCTACCACAGCTGCAAACAAACAAAACCATCTCAGCCACATTGGAAACTGCTAGCAAACAATAAAGGTTGAATCCCAATTCAGAAATGTCCGGCAGGGTCATTATTTTACACTTATTGTGTCACTTAGCCCATTTTATTTCTGAAAATTGAAGTTAAAGCACCCTAAGCCCTGCTGAAAGGGTTTCTTTCATTTTGGGGGGCACCTGAGCTGTTACACAATTCAAGCTTACCTGTGCAGGGTCAAATAGGAACCTGTGATAAGGATAAAATAATGGTGCTTGACATTGGCCTGCCACAAAATGGTACATTTAACCCCAAGTCGAAAGATACTCTTTTGTGGAAGGATGGTGACAAATGCTGTTATTGGCAGTAATTGGCAAATACAAGGTCCAAATCCAACTCTACTGAACTGTATACTTTGTATGAAGAAACTGCATTCAGTGTTGTTAGGGACTGACCTTTTCTTTTCATGTGCTTTGTTAAAAGAAAATGAGTGAGAAAAGGGAAAAAATGACTGTTTATATATTTGGGAGTATCTCTCACCCACCCTTACTTTCTCAAATGGACCGTTGGGAGGGGAAGAGTGTCAGCATTTGGATTTCGGATGTTGCGATTTAGAAAGGAAAAGAGGACAGGTACCTTGATGAAACTTGCTGGTACCCCAGGTTTAGGTTGGAGAAGAGAAAGGTAAGAGGATCATGATAGCCATGTTCTATTGAAGATGAAGCCAGCTTCTTTTTTGGTGCTCTATTGCAGTGTTTCTCAACCTGGAGGTTGGGAATCATTGGGGGTTGTGAGGGGCTGTCAGAGGGGTCACCAAAGACCATCAGAAAACACAGTATTTTTAGTTATTCCATTGGTCATGGGGACTCTGTGTGGGAAGTTTGGTCCTATTCTATCATTAGTGGGGTTCACAATGCTCTTTGATTGTAGGTGAACTATAAATCTCAGCAACTACAACTCCCATATTTCAAGTCTATTTTCCCCAAACTCCACCAGTGTTCACATTTGGGCATATTGAGTATTCGTGCCAAGTTTGATCCAGATCTATCATTGTTTGAGTCCACAGGATGTAGGTGAACTACAACTCCAAAACTCAAGGTCAATGCCCACCAAATCCTTCCAGTATTTTCTGTTGGTCATGGGAGTTCTGTGTGCCAAGATTGGTGCCATTCCATCATTGGTGGAGTTCAGAATGCTCTTTGATTGTAGGTGAACTATAAATCCCAGCAACAAACAATTCCCAAATTACAACATCAATCCCCCTCGCAACCCCACCAGTATTCAAATTTGGATGTATTGGACACTAGTGCCAAATTTGGTCCAGTGAATGAAAATACATACTGCATATCAGATATTTACAACACGATTCATAACAGTATCAAAATTACTGTTATGAAGTAGCAACAAAAATAATTTTATGATCGGGGGTCACCACAACATGGGGAACTGTATTAAGGGGTTGTGGCATTAGGAAGGTTGAGAAACATGGTTTAGAAAGTAAATGAGGACAGGTACCTTTATGAAACTTTTTGGTATCCTAGGTTTAGCTTGGAGAAGAGAAAGGTAAGAAGAGACATGATAGCCAAAATGTCTGTTTGAAGATGAAGCTAGCTTGTTTTTTTGGTGCTCTAGAGACTAGGACATACTGGAGTGATGGGTTCAAACTGCAGGAAAAGAAATTGCACCTGAAAATTAGGAAGAACTTCCTGATGGCAAGAATGGTTTGACAGTAGAATACATTGGCTCCGAGTCTGGTGCAGTCTACTTCTTTGGAGTTTTTAAAACTGAGGCTGGATGGCCATCTATCTGGAATGCTTGAGTTGTCTATTCCTGCATGATATGAGTTTGGACTGGAAGGCTCCTTCCCTTGAAAAATGACAACCACATTCTGAAACAAACTAGGCTTTTTAGCTAGTAAAATACTATATTTTCAGCATCCAAAGAGTTACCAGGGATCACCTAAGTAAGTGAGATGGTTATACTATTCCTTTCCTTCTTAAAGATTTCCCAAATTAATGGGTCAAATCTATAACTCCTAGGCATGACGTGGGCACCTGCAAAAAGTACATGGAAGACAGTTGAGGCAGAACAAGAGAGAAGAAGAGAGAAACATCGGAAATCCAAATGCTGAAGCTCACAATGGAAAGATGCTGGAACCAGCATGTTTTCCGATTCTCCAAAATGTCTAGTGCAGAGGTAGGAAATGAGCTGTCTCATAATGTCACGAAGAAGAAAGCAAGCAGATTTTATTTCAAGATAAAGAATCTTGAAATAAAAGTCTTTGGATTCCTGAGGGCATCTCAGAACAGGACAAAAGTTGTCGCACTTTGCGTGAACTCTTGCCTCCAACTGCAGAAAGCCTTCCAGAGAATGAGTGAGAGAACCGTCTTGACTCAGGTTTCACAGCAAACAAGAAGCGCCCTAGAGGCCTCCTGGCTAATCCCGTGATAAACGTCGGGCTTCCTTTTCTTGATGTGCCACCGTTTTTACCAGCCCCAGAGCCAGCGGGCCCCATTGTCCTCGATTCACTCTGAACAAACAAGGGGCTGACAGCTTCCTTCCTCAGAGTAAACAGAGCCCGTACTTAGACACAGTTCAAAGACTTTTAACACTCCCGGCTTGACTATTACCTTCTGGATGGACACGTCCAATTTGCATTTTGTGAGAGCAACTCCATCCATTTAAAGACCCAAATACTGGCACTAAAATAATGCACTGAACTGATTTTATGGCCCCATATTCGTGGCTAGGTAGAATATGTTTTTAGAATAATCCATTTGTTTGCCTCTCCCATGTAATGGAAAAATAGGACCATTTTTTAATCCTTCACATAATATAAAACCCAACGTGGGGCTGCCCTTGAAAACGGCTTGGAAATTTCAGTTAGTTCAACGGGCAGCGGCCAGGATGTTAACCAGTGCTCCTTACAGAGAGAGGTCAACCCTCCTGTTTAAGGAGCTCCATTGGCTGCCGTTCATTTTCTGGTCCCAATTCAAGGTGCAGGTGCTCACCTACAAAGCCCTAAACGGTTTGGGACCCGCCTACCTGCGTGATCGCATCTCCGTTTATGAATCCACACTCTCCCTTCGTTCATCCGGAGAGGCCCTGCTTATGATTCCACCTGCGTCGCAGGCGCGTTTGGTGGGGACAAGGGACAGGGCCTTCTCTGTTGTAGCCCCCTGACTCTGGAACGCCCTCCCCAAGGACATTAGACAGGCTCCTACGTTGGCAGTCTTTAGGAAGAACTTGAAGACTTGGCTATTCCGGTGTGCCTTTCCAGAATAGAAAACTCCAGCAAGACATCCCAGAAGCACTTTACTAGAGACCTAAGATTGTCAGCACATTGCACTTACCCAAAATCCTTATATTTCAACTGTCACACTCAGCACTTTTAATCTGTACCCATTTACACTTGGCCCAGCCTTAGTTTTATTGTGTTATGGTGTATTGTTTTTACTGTTTACTGTTATTGCTTTAATTGTTTAGATTTGCTTTATGGTTTATGTATATTGTTGTATTGTTGTTTTATTGAGGCCTTGGCCTTGTAAGCCGCATCGAGTCCTACGGGAGATGTTAGTGGGGTACAAATAAAGTTAATAATAATAATAATAATAATAATAATAATAATAATAATAACATAGAGCAACCATAACATATAACTATAAATTAGATCATTTAGACAATTAAAACATGGAGTTAAAACCATATTAATATAAATGTTAAAATCACATAATCCAGAAATCATCATCCTAGGCCATTCCAAATGCCAGATATCAATTGCACATAATTGAAAAAGATCTTGGGGTCCTTGCGGACAACAAGTTAAACATGAGCCAACAATGTGATGTGGCGGCAAAAAAAGCCAATGGGATTTTGGCCTGCATCATTAGGAGTATAGTGTTTAGGTCCAGGGAAGTAATGCTATCCCTCTATTCTGCCTTGGTTAGACCACACCTGGAATATTGTGTCCCATTCTGGGCACCACAATTGAAGATGTTGACAAGCTGGAAAGTGTCCAGAGGAGGGTGACTAAAATTATCAGCCAAGTTTTTACTTTTTTTCTGAAAGCCAGGCTGGAGGGTGCTGAGCTAATTTTGTTGGGAAGGGATTCTTGAATGGGATACTCCAGAACAGCACCACCAGAGTCCATACGGCCAGCCATTCACTGGCTCAAAGGCTGGTAGGCATTTACACTTATGGTACTGAGCTGGATAATGTCTGCCCAACCCAGTGATGCTGGACCTGGTTCAGCACTGATCGACCACCATCCTTACCTTCCTGCTGGCATTTCAAATGTAATAGTGACCCACTGTAAAAAGAAAACTAGCAGTGGAAATCTCTCAGTGCCTATAGTGATACTAGCCAGATCATGAAGCAGCACAAGAATGGGGAGGAGGGAAAAGATGAATTGCTCCCCCCACTGAAATAAATCTAAAATTAAAGATTCAGACATAAATAAACATATCAGTGTGGGAAAAAACACATCAAAAGCACACATATTACTGACAATACTGATTAAAATTTCATTTTAAAGGAAAAAAAGAGTTGTTATGCAGTTTGGAGGTGCCCTTCGATCTAACAGTATGCCTATCTGAAAAACCACCTTGGTTCATATCAGGCTACCCCAAATTTGAGGTCATCAGAAGAGGCCTTATTATGTGCCCCAAGACCTCCTGATGTTGGAATGCACAGGTAACAGTGCTTTCATTGTGGCAGCACCCTAACTATGGATATTCCTACCCAAGGAAGTTAGGTTGGCTCTATCTCTATTGAGTTTCTGGCAGAGAGTCAAAATTGTGCTGTTCCTCATGGCCTTCCATTCTTGAAATTGCACTGATTTTAAATTGAATTTTAGGGCTGTTTTTGGAATAGCTTTAACAATGTCAGGAACAATTTAATATATTTTAAAAATGTTTTATGTTTTTACTTATTGTTTTTATTTGTCCATTGGCTGGTGAGCCCTTATGGTGATATACACCTACAGTATGAATCTCTTATCCATGGACTCAGAATACAATTGCCAATGGTCCAAAACAATATTGCCATCTGGAAAAGTTTGTGGGCCTTTCTAGGTCCTTCGTTTCAATGTTATGATATGTTTTTGACCCAAGTATGATCAAATATAAAGTTTACTGTTATCCACAGTTTTAGATACCATACCTTACAACATATCCTCAGTGGATACGGGGGTCACACTGTACCTTAAATAAATTAAATGAACAAGCATGATGATGGAGTAACACATGCACAAAAAGTGTGTATGGATTTTTATGGGAACTTGAAAAACACCTTCAAAGTTTGCGAGGAACTGAACTTAAAGGTGGGAAATAATAATAAAAAAGGGAAACCAATAGATTTGTCCATTTCTGCTTCTGACTGGCACAAAAAACATAGGGCCTCTAGCTTGCTGGCAGGGAGAGAAAGTCAACTTAAAACAGCGTGAAAATAAGTTAATTTTGTCTTGTTTGGCACCATTCTTACAAATTGCTCTGCTCATTGGGGTTGATCCCGAGCTATAGAGAAATCCCTCCGTTGCATCCAGTTGACGGAATTAACTATCACTCCAGAGTTAGATTCTGTGGTTAATTAGCAACCAGTTTCGGAAATTATGTTATCATCACCTTGGCTTAGCAGCCTCTTGCCTTTTTTTGATGCCTTCTTGCTCTCTAGTCTCCTGTCAAGCTCACAATATTTTCCACCTCAAGGATATTATTTTTAGCTGTTGACGCTCTTGTCTCATATAGAAAGCCTTTTTTTTTTACCTTAAGCCTTGTGTGTGCCCCTCAGTTATATTACATTCCTGTCCATTTGCAGAAATGACATCATATCTAGGGAGTGCTAAAGGTGGGGAATTGTTTGGTTTTGAAAGCGAACATGTGCCGCAATGGACGTACCCTCCCTCCCCCTTTCTTTCTTTCTTTCTTTCTTTCTTTCTTTCTTTCTTTCTTTCTTTCTTTCTTTCTTTCTGCATCCCTGACACTGAGGTGACCTCTGCTCATCACCTCTGTTGACAATGCACACCTTCCATGTCATCCTTTGCTGTGATAAAAACTAAAGAGGAAAACAAACAGACCCCGAGGTGCCCTGCTGTCCTGCTGGTGCATCGAATGACCTGGTCACAAGAATGGCTCCTGACAACCTTCCTCATGGATTAAGGCGACAATGGAAAGCCTTGGATGGGGGTTCAAAGAGGTGCATTCTCCAGATATTTGTGGAGGAAACCAATTCCTCTTCCATCACTACCCTAATGTTCCAACCAGTGCTGGATATCAGGGATGAAATGGTGTAGTTGTGCAGAAGGAAGAAGCTGAGCCACAAAGAGGGATGTGTGGAGCAACTTCAAATTCACCTGAAGCACAGGCAAAGTCAGTTGAAGATATAAATGAGACAGAGATGAAATCAAGCCTGAACTCTACTTAGAACCCAAAATCACCAAATTGACTAAATCAGTGGTTCTCAACCTTCCTAATGCCACAACCCCTTAATACAGTTCCTCATGTTGTGGTGACCCCCAACCATAAAATTATTTCCATTGCTACATCATAACTGTAATTTTGCAACTGTTATGTAACGTCATATGAATATCTGATATGCAGGATGTATTTTCATCCACTGGACCAAATTTGGCACACATACCTGATATGCCCAAATTTGAATACTGGTGGGCTTGGCTGGGACTGATTTTGTCATTTGGGAGTTGTAGTTGCTGGGATTTATAGTTCACCTACAATCAAAGAGCATTCTGGACTCCAGCGACAATGGAATAGAACCAAAATTGGCACACAGAAATCCCATGAACAAGAGAAAATACTGGAAGGTTTTGGTGGGCACTGACCTTGAGTTCTGGAGTTGCAGTTCGTCTACATCTAGAGAGCACTGTGGACTCAAACAATGAGAAAATACTGGAAGGTTTTGGTGGGCACTGACCTTGAGTTCTGGAGTTGCAGTTCGTCTACATCTAGAGAGCACTGTGGACTCAAACAATGATGTATCTGGACCAAACTTAGCACAAATACTCAATATGCCCAAATGTCAACACTAGTAGAGTTTGGGGAAAATAGACCTTGACACTTGGGGGTTGTAGTTGCTGGGATGTATAGTTCACCTATAATCAAAGAATATTCTCAACCTCACCAACGATAGAATTGGGCCAGACTTCCCACACAGAACCCCCGTGACCAACAGAAAATACTGTGCTTTCTGATGGTCTTTGGCAACCTCTGACCCCCCTCGGGGTGCCGACCCCCAGGTTGAAAACCATTTTACTAAATGGAGGCCATTGTACTTTGAACCTATCATGAGATGTTGTGGGCCATTTGGAAAGATGACATGGTTGCTAAATTTGAAGGAACAGCCACCCCTACACAGATTCTGCATCCACAGATTCAACCCTCCATAGATTGAAAGGGTTTTTTAAAAAAGATTCCCAAAGGCAAGCCTTGATTTTGCCATTATGTTCAAGGAATACCATTCTACAATATCGCTAAATACAATTGGACTTGTACATCTACAGATGGTACATGACTATTCACAGTTGCTTTTAATGCACCATTTGATTACATTAATATTCCCCAAATCAAGGAAAAGCTTTATGAGAACTGCCACTCCTCTTGGCATCCCCCCAGCAACAGCAAGGGTATCCCTCTGGGCAGCTAAACCAGGAAATCCCAACTGGATGGCCCCCCATGAGGGTCTTCCTCCAGGGGCAAACCAAGAATGGGCAACTTGGAAGTCCCTGAACAGACTCAGAAGTGGAGTGGGCAGATCAAAAGACAACCTGGCAAAATTGCACTACCTAAAAGAATCCCACACCTTGTGTGACTGTGGAGCAGAACAGACAACGCCACATCTGTATGCTTGTCCACTATGCCCTGTTGGAGGCTACAGACAATGTTGTTGCTGTTGCCTGTTTTTGGGCAAAAGATATTTAGCCGCATCCGCTCCTTCTATTTTTATAATTTATGCAGTGCTTTTGATATGAAATAAATAAATAAAGTGCACTCCGCATTGCCGGAAAAAGGACCAAGCTCTTGCCTTTTGTCAGTCTACTCAGAGAAAATAATGTTTCTCTTTTTTTTGGGTAAGAGTTATGATACAGTACTCACATTGACCCATAGATAAGTAGACTCAGTCTTTTTTCTATTTGTTTTTTTAACTAACATTTCTGGACATATACATTAGAACGTAGGGTACAAGTCTGATAGATGATGGGAATGCTTTGTAGTAACATATCTTAATTTCAGTAAGACCTTTGACACCGTGACAATGCCCACTGTGATATATACCCTTGAGCGCTCCAGCTGAAGGTCAGCTGTGACCAGCAGTGCTGCAGAATTTGAAGAGGCACGAATGGAGGGTGAAAGAGAGAAACGTGCCAAGAGGAAGGCACGTCAAGCCAACCCCGACTGAGATTGCCTCCCACCTGGAAACCAATGCCCTCACTGTGGGAGAAGATGCAGATAAAGAATAGGGCTCCATAGCCACTTACGAACCCACCCGCAGGACACCGAACTTGGAGGACCATCATCCTCGGACTACGAGGGATTGCCTAAGTAAGTAAGTAATATCTTTAAACAAGCTAGGAAAACATGGGCAGGACAGTGGTACCATTAAGTGGAATTTAATTGGTTGATCAACGTTTAAGCAGAGGCTGGATGGCCATCTGTTGAGGGTGCTTTGAATACGATTTTCCTGCTTCTTGGCAGGGGGTTGGACTGGATGGCTCATGAGGTCTCTTCAAACTCTATGATTCTATGACTGAACCCAAAGGATGCTCATGCATGACTGCTCTTCATTTGGATAGAAAAAAAAAACTATCCATAGGATTCTCTCCCGAGCCCAGTGCTACTCAGGTACAAAACTTTATTACTGTCACTAACCAGCACAAAGCAGGGCAGTGCTACTCAACGTCTTTATAAATGATATAGATGATGAAATGGATTATACCAAAGTAAAAAAAAAACATAGCCCATATCTTGGAAGACTTGATCAGAAGTCAACATGACTTGAACAAGTTGGAGAACTGGCCCAAAAGTAACAAAATGAATTTCATTTAGGCAGAAAAAATGGAAAGAAAATATATAAGATAACTGACACCTACCTAGAGAACAGTACATATGAAAAGGGAGTCTTAGTAGATTGCAATTAGACCAAGCAATAGACCACATTCTGAGCATGAGTCAATGGTGAGATGTGGCAGCTAAAAAAGCCAATGTGATTCTAGGCTGCATCATTAGAAATATGGTGTCTAGATTGAGGGAAACAATAGTGCCACTCTTTGATTTTGGGCAGATCTTACCCAGAATCCTGTGTTCAGTTCTGGGCACCACAATTCAACAATATAGACAAGCTGGGACCCATCCAGAGAAGGTTGACCAGAATGGTAAAAAGTCTAGATAGAAGTCAAACTTTATAAGGAGTGGGTTAGCAAGTTGGGAATATTTAGCCTGAGAATAGATGGTTAAAAGTTACATGATAGCCTTGTTTCAACATCAGAAAGGATGTCATATTGAGGAGAGAACAATCTGTATTGTCGAAGGCTTTCATGGCTGGAATCACTAGGTTCTTGTGGGTTTTTTCGGGCTATATGGCCATGTTCTAGAGGCATTTTCTCCTGACGTTTCGCCTGCATCTATGGCAAGCATCCTCAGAGGTGAGGTCCTCTAGAGAAATGCCTCTAGAACATGGCCATATAGCCCGAAAAAACCCACAAGAACTGAGAATCTTATTTTCTGTTATTCCAGAGACTAAGACATGGACTAGTGAATTCAAACTACAGGAAAAAAAGATTCCACTTCATTAGGAAGAACTTACTGACCATAAGCCCTTTTTGGCTGTGAAATATGCTGCCTTGGAGCATGAGGAAGTCTTCTTCTCTGGAGGTTTTAAATCAGGATGGGTGGACATCTGTTGGGGGGGGGGGGTGTTGTGTATATTCCTGCTTGGCCCAGTGGTGGCCCTTTTGGTTTCTTCCCATTTTGTGATTCCATGATTCTATAATCTGTAGTGACTGATTGGCCAAGAGCCTGTGTCTTGGAGGCTGGCTGCTGATGCCAGAAGGAGAGGATAGCTTGTTAGCAACCACCTGCTTGCACAATGAGGATTGACTGCTCCATTGCATGAGGATTGACTGCTCCCAACCATCATAAGTAAAGATAGGTTATCCTTAACACCTCTTCTTTTTATGGGGTGGCAAAGGAGGTGACTTTAAAACCATTTTCCTTTTTTTAAAAACTACACCAAAGTGAAATGCCAGTCAACCAAGATATTTACCAAGGTTTCTCATTGACCCATATATGCTCTTATCTGCAAGCCATTATCTTTTAAAACAATGTTGACTAACAGCTTTTCTTTTGCTCTTGTTTCTCCCTGAAAAGAATAACAAATAAGCTTAATTCACCACAAAATCTTTCTCCAATGACTTTTTAAGCCTCGCACAATGGCAGTTATTTTAAGAAGCATGACTAAGAACTTGCAACACTTTTCTATTTCTACTCCTTTCTTCGAGTGTTTGGTGGTTGTTTCCCCCTTTTCTTTCTTTCCTTAAAGCGGGAACACTTAATCGCTTCTAATCTTTGGAAGTGCCATTACCTTTATTTGTACATGGACGGATAGGAGAGCTTTCACAGTCTCTTCCATTTGTCTCTCCCATAGGTATGTCTTATTTTTTTTAAAAAAACAACAACATTATTGTTAGTTATTACTATGAATAATAATAATAATAATAGTAATTTATTCATTCATGTCCCACTTTTTATTCATTTACAGGACTCAAGGTAACATAACAACAACAACAACACTGTTCGGAAACTTCAATTAGTCCAACGGGCGGCAGCTAGATTACTCACCGGAGCATCATACAGGGAGCATACCACCCCCCTGCTATGTCAGCTCCACTGGCTGCCGATCCAGTTCCGAGCACAATTCAAAGTGCTGGTTTTGACCTACAAAACCCTTTACGGCTCCGGCCCAGCGTACCTGTCCGAACGTATCTCCTTCTACGTCCCACCTCGGAGTTTAAGATCTGCTGGGGAGGCCCTGCTCTCGGCCCCACCTTTATCACAAGCAAGACTGGTGGGGACGAGGGATAGGGCCTTCTCGGTGGTGGCCCCTCACCTGTGGAACTCACTCCCTGGGGAAATTAGATCATCAACATCCCTCCTCTCCTTCAGAAGGAAGCTAAACCTGGATGTGGGACCAGGCCTTCGGGTAAGCTGGCAGATGGACAAAGACAACCAATGACAACCAGAGTAGGAAAGGATAATGATGATGCTAGACAGATTACGGACTATGAATTGGCGAACATTGACCACAAGATGATTTTATTGCTGCTAGTATACTGTTTGAATGTTTTAATTAGTTATAACTGTTGACATTATATGGTAAATTTGTGTATTGTATATTGTATATTGTAACTGTTTGGCATTGAATTGTGCCTTTTGTAAGCCGCCCTGAGTCCCTCCTAGGGGGTTGAGAAGGGCGGGGTAGAAGCACTCCAAATAAATAAATAATACATAAAATAAACAACAACAACAAACACGTGAAACTACTCTGGGACTTCCAAATTCAGACTGACAGAGTTTTAGAGCACAATACTCCTGACCTCACAATCATAAAAAAACAAAACAAAACATAATCTGCCAGTGCACGTTTCTCTTCTTCTACCATTTGTTTCACTTGCAGAAGCCCTCTCTCTGCTTCCTGATTTTCCGGGCAGGTAAAGTCTGTCGACATCACTACGTGGGTGTAATAAGTAGTGGATTGTCATCTGTTTTCTGGTGTTTCTGTCCAGATATTCCAGCTCTGCTTGTGTCCAGTTCACAATTCCAGCAATGTATCTGATGATGGAGATGGCCCAGATGCTGATAGCCTTGATCGTATTATTATTATTATTATTATTATTATTTGATATAAGAAGATTAGTACACAGCAAACAAGATCAATATGCTGGTTTTTATATTTGATTACATGTCGGACACTTCCCAAGTGTCTAGGAGTATGTGATGTATCGGCGAATAACGCATGCAGATCCAAGTAGGGTGGCCTTTTGCAGCCGACAGATGGTAATTTTGTCAGCGCCAATTGTTTTTAAGTGCAGGCCAAGGTCTTTAGGCGCTGCACCCGGTGTGCCGATCACCACTGGTACCACCTTGACTGGCTTGTGCCAGAGTCTTTGCAGTTTGATCTTTAAATCGTCATATCGTGTCAGCTTTTCCAGTCGCTTCTCTTCAATCCTGCTGTTGCCTAGGGTTGCAACATGGACAGTCCATAATTGTTTTGTTTTTTTATGATTGTGAGGTCAGGAGTATTGTGCTCTAAATCTCTGCCAGTCTGAATTTGGAAGTCCCAGAGTAGTTTTTACGCGTTTATTGTTGTTGTTTACGTGTTGTTGTTGTTGTTTATTATTGTTTATTCATTCATGTGATTCATGTTCCACTTTTTATTCATTTACAGGACTCAAGGTGGGGGGGACTGTTCTGATTTCACAAATGAGAGGCTACCACTGAGAAGGCCCTGTCTCTCATCCCCACCAGTTGTGCTTGCAAGGGTGGTGGGACTCTCAGCAGGGCCTCCCCAGATGATCTTAATCTCAATCTTGATTACAACAGTTTGAGATTTCAGCACCCTAAACTTTTCATTGCTGTCCATACCAATTGTATCATCTTGGAATCAAAGTCCAAAATATCTGTAGGACTTCATGGGGTCAGGTGAAACTCAATTGACTTTCTGGAAAACCAGTATGGTGCTACAGGTCTGATTGCCAGGGTCCTTGGATCAAGATCCATAGTCCTTCATATGTTGGATAGATTTGGCCCAAGGCCACCTCCTGAGCTTCATGGTCGAGTAGGGATTTGAACCTGGAGCTCTCACATATTGATTCAAGTCCAACTACACCAATAAAAATTAGGAGCAGCACCTGCATAACCATTCTCACTGAACCAGTCCACAGAGGGATATAACATAAGCAAGGTGATTAACACACGGAGCTTGCTGGCTTTGACTAACATTCATATAATTAAGAAGACAGGTTCAGATTATGATGCTGGAAATGAGGAATATGTATTTCCACTGAAGGCTCACAAGGAGCTGGACTTGGTAGGGTTCCAGCTTGAGCTCCAGTCTAGCAGAAACCATGAAATGGAGAATTCACACCAGCTGTCAGTTTTCTCCTGTGGGACCACTGGAGGTCCCAACTTGGGGAAATGCAGCTGGCTCCATCTGGGGCTAATTACTCATTTGGGGAAGGAAACCACAAGTCTATAACCTGATTTAAGAGTCAGTCTTGGTCTCCTTCTCAGTGTTCCTTTGACATCTGTCCAACCATGAGGTCAGACCCCTGATGGAGGAAGAGAATGAAATATGTTTTGGGATTTGCCTCCAGTGAATAAGAGTAGGACTGAATCAAGTCACTCTCCATCCATCTGACTTGTTTGAAGAGTTGATCAGACAGCCAGTTTCTTACCTTTGCAAATCAAATATAATAACTATCTTCCAACAAATGTTAAAACTTGAGTTCTTTCCCTTTGGGAGCAACACTCTTAAATAGTCCCTTTGGCAACCTGGAGATAACTTCATTTTTTCTTATGTAGGAAAATTCCTATAATCTCTTTTGCCAGCCCGTTGGGCCTTCTCGAGGATTTGTGTGAATCCTCTGGTTTTATTGTATGTGCTTCAGGTTAACCTTGTGAAATGCAAATGTCCAAAGTGCCATTTTATATGACCAACAGAACCAATTGATAAAGCTTCTCCCAGATGGCACCACTTTAGGCTAGGATGAACCAAGACCCTCTTTTATAAAGGGCAGTCCTCTTTTAGAAGGTGCCTTTTATTTGAAGGAGTTGCCTTGTCTAAGTCTGTTTTAAACAACCCTAAGGAGGTAGATCAGGGACATGAAGTTTCCCATCTTCTATTAGTCCCTGAACTACAGAATCAGCAGGTGTCCAGATCAACAGGTCACAGGGAGATATATGGCTGCTTGGGTGAGATGTAATTCTATTGTAGCTATGAATATTTCTAATTTTGCATCTACACTAATAAATAGTACCTATCTGCATTTTATGGAATATGGTATCCTTTGTTTGGTTTTTTTTTCATGGTGACATGTTAGTTTGTACTGGCTGCCCTATTCTATGTTGCAAGGGGATGGGGGATTCCATAGACTTTCCCTGGAGCACCTAGCAAATTCCAATGGATGACATTCATTTCTCTATGCCGCATTATCATGGGGTGTCTGCGCCCTACACCACTGGAGAAATTACACTGCTTAGCCGGTATTGCACCACCTGACATCCGCCAGGAAGTAGCAGCCAATAGTGAAAGGACCAAGGCAGTGACATTTCCAGCTCATCCCTTGTTTGGGTATCAGCCAGCACGTCAACGATTTAAATCAAGAAATAGTTTTCTAAGATCTACAGAGACACCTCAGCAAGGAAGAGTCCAAAAGTGGCAGGCTCAAACCCAGAACCTCAATCCATGGCTGATACCAAATGAGAGACTCCCCCCTGAGCACACAGAAAACTGGGCGACTTGGAAGGCGCTGAACAGACTGCGCTCTGGCACCACGAGATGCAGAGCCAACCTTAAGAAATGGGGCTACAAAGTGGAATCCATGACATGCGAGTGTGGAGAAGAGCAAACCACTGACCACCTGCTGCAATGCAACCTGAGCCCTGCCACATGCACAATGGAGGACCTTCTTGCAGCAACACCAGGCACTCCAAGTGGCCAGATACTGGTCAAAGGACATTTAATCAACTACCAAACTCACACACTTTGTATTTTCTCTTTGTTTGCTTTGTTCTGTTAGAAATGTAATACAATTGACTGGTTGCCCTGACACGACAAATAAATAATTTCTCTATTATCCAGAGTTTTGCATTTCCATGATAAATTCAGGAGTGTGGTCCTTATGGATGTGAGTGTAATACATCCACTCAGCCTGAGTGAGAGAAACTCAGATTTAGCCTAGCCTTTTGTACTCTCTGCTGACACGCAGGGAAAATGCAAATGCTTGAGAGGAGTCCAAAATAATGTGTGTGAAGAAAGCAAGCTCTCTTAATTCATTAAAGGCTCAAATGAACTTTTTTAAATAAAAAAATCAGGCTTTGTGCAGCCTAGTATCAGCAAAGGCTTGGACATGTTACATTTTATTGGACACATACTCAACTGATTTATTAGTCTGCTTTCTGTAGATATTTTACATTTCTGTACAAAATTGTGATGGCCTACGGCAATGAACAATAAAGTTTACATGGTATGGCAATGAACTATAAAGTTTACATGGTATGATGTGATTTTATTGGATGACGACGCTCTCCCAGAATACTCCCAGAGCCTCAGTCAACATAACTAATGGATTTGGGAATGTTCAGAAACGATCATCATCATCAACAGCAGCTATGGTTGACATTCTGTATTGCAGTTCCAGATTCATAGGATGCACCTGCACACTGTAGAATGACAGGAGTTATCATTTTACAATCAAACTACAACTCTCATGATTCCACAGCACTGAGCATTGGCAATAAAAGTGGTATCAAACTGCATACATTCCACAGTGTAGACGCATCCATAACTTGGACCCATGGTTCCATAACTGTTCCATATTCAATAATCCTATGTTCTCACCTCAATAGCCAGCAGTCCCTCTAGCGACCACCAGCTTCTTTGAGGGTGATCAGTGCACAAGGAAGATGAGTAATGCTGTGACATTCAGAAGCAAGGCTCATCACAATTGCATCTTGCTGCCTCGCTTGCTGACAAGAAGGGGTCTTCATTACCAGCAAAACATACCTCCATTACTTGGACTGACTACTACCTGGAAAGTAGTTTGGTGGTGTAGGCCTTGGAAATGTTATTTAGTTGCTTAGTAGAATATGGTCTTACAGAAGTAAAGAATTAATCACCTTTTTAAATCTCCAATCTATTAATTTTAGGGCTGTATCCAATCAATGTTAACGGTTTACCAGTGGTTCTCAACCTGGGGTCCCCAGATGTTTTTGGCCTTCAACTCCCAGAAATCCTAACAGCTGGTAAACTGGCTGGGATTTCTGGGAGTTGTAATCCAAAAACACCTGGGGACCCCAGGTTGAGAACCACCAATGTAAAACAGCTAGAGGAATTGAATAGGCTACAAAATATTAACTTGATAGGTTAACAAAAAACCCCACATATCAACAATATAACACAGGTTGAGCATCAGTAATTTGATATGCTTGGGACTAGATGGATGTGTGTTTTTTTTTAAAAAAAATTGGAATATCCATTTTTGCATATATAAGACCCCAAACTAAACATGAAATTCAATTAGGTTTCCTATATACCTTATAGATAAAGTGTGGAGGTAATTATTTTGTGCATGAAACAAAGTTTGTGTTCATTGAACCATCAGAAAAGAAGGATATCACAGTCTCAGCTTCCCAAGTGGATACTTTTGGATTTGGGGGTATTCTGGATTTCCGAATTCCAGATAAGGGATGCTCAACCAATAATTGTAAAAATAGTTTATGGTAACTTGAACCATGAATATGTACAGATCTGGATTAAATCAATTATAAACACCAAAAGTTAACAATGTATTGTCAAAGGCTTTCATGGCTGGAATCACTGAGTTGCTGTAGGTTTTTCGGGCTATATGGCCATATTCTAGAAGCATTCTCACCATATTTCCAAGCTCTGGAAATTCTTCCTTCTTACAAAACTTTAAGCGCTTCCTGAATAGGATCATTCAAAAAAGAGGTGGGTTACCGGTAATAACAAAAAAGCCACACCAGAAGCACACAGGTGTGAGAACAGTTTGGATCTTGGTCAAATAAATATTGCTTCCACCTTCCGTGGAGAGGGTCACAGGGAGACACCTTGGCCCCTGCATTGAGGGATGGCGTGGTTAGAAACAGACACAGAATTAATAAAAGCTAGACAAAGTTGAGCTTTCTTCCGTTAGTGGTTAACCTCTTTAACATCTTAAAACAGCACCTGACTGAGGAGCTGCCAAATTATATGTGACAGAGATATGTTTAAGCATAATGCCTCTGTTCCTAGAGGTATGTATTGCTAAAACAGCCACTTAATCCTTTGCAACCCAAATGAGCTACCTGACTGGCAAATTTAGATTCCAAACAGCAGTGTAATAGATTTTCTAATTAACAAGGACTGAGGACATAGCTACACTGACTGTTATCCCAAAAGTGGATGGATGGGTGGCAAATCAGTTTCATGATGGTTAAATGATACATGGAGCTAATTTAAGTGAACACAGATCAAGGCTGCTTAATGCAGTCTTTGAACAGCATTAACAAAATTTGAAGACTTCTCTGAAATCTCCCTGGCAGTCTGGAGAAAACTATGACTTTGGGCACATGTAAGCTGTTGGTCCAGTTCCAAGATGGAGCTGGCCACAGCTGTTTACATGGCCATCTTGTATTTCCTGAGCTTGGGAGTCCAGGGATCAAGGATGGCACTCTCTGCTCCCATTCTCATTGTCACAGGCTCCTTCTACATTGCCCTATATCTTAGAACCTGCTCCCAGATTATCCACTTTAAACTGGATTATATAAATCTCCACTGCCAGATTTATTTATTTATCATGTCAGTATCAACCAGACAATTGTATTACATTTTAAACAATTTTTTAACAAACAGACAAAACACAGTTTGCAAGGTTGGTAGTTGATTAAATGTCCTTTGACCAGTAGCTGGCCACTTGGAGTGCCTCTGGTGTTGCTGCAAGAAGGTCCTCCATTGTGCATGTGGCAGGGCTCAGGTTGCATTGCAGCAGGTGGTCAGTGGTTTGCTCTTCTCCACACTCGCATGTCGTGGATTCCACTTTGTGGCCCCATTTCTTAAGGTTGGCTCTGCATCTCGTGGTGCCAGAGCGCAGTCTGTTCAGCACCTTCCAAGTCGCCCAGTTTCTGTGTGCCCAGGGGGAGTCTCTCATTTGGTATCAGCCATTGATTGAGGTTCTGGGTTTGAGCCTGCCACTTTTGGACTCTCGCTTGCTGAGGTGTTCCAGCGAGTGTCTCTGTAGATCTTAGAAAACTATTTCTTGATTTAAGTCGTTGATGTGCTGGCTGATACACAATAAGGGTTGAGCTGGAGATGTCTCTGCCTTGGTCCTTTCACTATTGGTTGCTACTTCCTGGCAGATGTCAGGTGGTGCAATACCGGCTAAACAGTGTAATTTCTCCAGTGGTGTAGGGTGCAGACACCCTGTGATAATGCAGCATGTCTCATTAAGAGCCACATCCACTGTTTTCGCGTGGTGAGATGTGTTCCACACTGGGCATGCATACTCAGCAGCAGGGTAGCACAGCGCAAGGGCAGATGTCTTCACTGTATCTGCCAGATAATCTGGGATAAGAAGATAATATGGGATACAGGGGAAGTGTGGAAGGGGCCACAGTAACCAATGGGTGCAACATCACTTGTCATCTGGAATTAAGTTGGCTGGAGGAACAATTTTGAAATGTTAATACACCCTTAGTTTTCTGATTTTTTGATTGCCATCTCCATTTACATTAATGACTGGTTCAATGTATAGGAAAACCAAAAGTTTTTGATACACACCTAAAAGTTATGTAAATATCTGTGGTCATTATATTTGTTGTCTTAATGTTGGATCTTCTTCCTTGACTTTAGTCAATGTTTGTTTTAAGTCTTGGTTATTTTCTGCATTATCTCTGTATCTTAAATTGTTGATGTTCCTTCCCTCATATTTCATAACTGTTTCTTCTGAGCCTAATCAGGCTTTCTGTATTATATATTCTGCATATAAATATATAGGGTGATAACATGCAGACTTTGTCAGTGGGAAACCATTTTATTTCTCCTTATAGCAAGGATATTGTCCTGGCTTGACTGTGGTTACATGAAACCATGATTATGACCGAATGCCATGACATTACTTCATTTCCAGTCCCAGCATACCACAGAGTTACAATGGAAAACCTAGAGATTCTAGAGATATCATCTCTCAGAATTTGCTACATTTCTGACACAACTTTGTGATAATTTCCATGGAAATATATATATTGTGTCCTGATAGTGGCCTTTTATATTGTTGTTGTTGTTGTTGTTATTTTACTGACACAATCACAGTATGTCACAGCAATTATTATTATTATTATTATTATTATTATTATTTCTCTATAAAAAGTGACCCAAAGTTTCTAGCACTAAAAACAATAGAATATACATTTTAAAAACTTAAAAGGATACCAAAACTGTCGTGAACCAGAAGCCTTAAAGGAGCCAAACACAAGTAAAAGGCCCAAACAAGGTTTATTAACAAACAAAAATTGCTTAGAAACACTTGAATTCAGTGAGTCTAGCAGTAAAACAAAGTCTGTAGCAACTGCTAAACAAAAAACCCAATTTGGAGAATAATCCGGATTATACAGAGATATAATCCGGTATAACAAAAAGTTCAAGCAACCTGCTTCAAAATCACAGAGTTCTCAAAATACAAGGTAGCAAGGTGGGAGCAAGCAAAATCGTAGTCAGGAAACAGTCCAAAGTCGAGGTATGTTCAAAAGCAGAAGTTAAGTCCAAAACGTGATGTCGTCGTCCAAAAACAATCCGAAGTCAGCAAGGAAGTAGAAGTCAGCACTTACAGGATTCCAGTTGGTAGAAGCACGAAAGCACAGCGATCTGCAGTCCCAGGACCCAAGGCGACAGTAAAGGCWGCAACAAAGTCCCAAGCCCAATACAACACTTTGCCTACTGCAAAGTCCCAATAGTTTGATACCTTACTTTTATCCTATAATTCCTCATCAGAGTTGGAGCTGGACTCCACCCCGTRGTCATCGCTCTCAGGTGCTTTTACTTCCACAGCTTCTCACCAATGCCCGTCCCTCCAACTCTTCCAGCGTCTATCAAGACTTTGATCACCCCATGTATTTCCAGGTTGCCAGTCTCCCGAGAACCCCTCAAACTCATCACTTGATGTGGGTTGAGTACATATGTCCCCGATTTCCTGCACATGGATCTAGTCTAGCCCATCCTCCGTTATCACTCTCATCACTCCCTGTGAACCCCATGAAGTCTTCTTCCTCAGTTGGAGCATTAAATATTTCACGGATCTGCTTCCTTTCCCTCTCTTCATTTGACTCTTGCTGCCGAGTAACCCGTTTCAAGCCTCTACTCCCATCTCCCTCCTCCTCCATCTCAGAATCTGTAAACCCTTCGAATGACTCGGTATCTGTAGGTGTCATGAATATTTCCCTAATTCGCTTCCTTTGCTGCTCTTGATCCAATATCTGAGCAGCTCTCTTTGCCCTTCTACTCCTCGTTGTAGCACTAAAAACAATAGAATATACATTTTAAAAACTTAAAAGGATACCAAAACTCAAACAGGATTAATAATTATAATCATCATCATCATCATCTTTATTTATGCCCTGCCACCATCCCTCCAAAGGTACTCAGGGCAGCTCACAAAATCACTCCAGAGTGCCGCACCTAAAATAGACAAAACATAAACATAAAAACAATAAAACATACAATTACAACTGCAACACAACTAACACACATAACATTTTAAAATTTTAAAATGCAGTAATACCTGCGGATAAAACTGGCTACCTTCATTTAATGAGCTAAACTGTCAGCGTTAACAATCAGTCCTCACATGCAACCATTGCCATCTATTCAAGGTCAAAAGCCTGTTTAAAACCATTAAAAACCTATTAACATAACTAAAACATTTCACAGGACCCCTCTTGTCCAGACTGTAGTCTTGATTAGAAGATAATTACATTAAACTACAGGAAAGGAGATTCCACCTGAACATTAGGAAGAACTTCCTGACTGTGAGAGAGAGCTGTTCAGTAGTGGAACTCTCTGCTCTGGAGTGTGGTGGAGACTCCTTCTTTTCAGGCTTTTAAATAGAGGCTGGATGGGCATCTGTTGGGTACTTTGATTGCGATTTTCCTGTTTCTTGGCAGGGGATTGGACTGGATGGCCCACAAAGTCTCTTCCAACTTTATGATTCTATGAAATCAACTGTATTTGACACAACATACAACAATTGTTTCAAAGGGTCTCTCCAAGTCAGGATTAATCAACAGGATTCCAGCCATGTATATTCTTGGATTGTGACAAACTCTTTGCCAGTGCCTTCTGTGTCTGATTTGATTCCCTATGATTGCAGAAGCAACCACTGTGCATTCCCCAGTTGCTGTATTATCACGGGGTGTTTACACCCTACACCACTGGAGAAATTACACTGTCTAGCCGGTATTGCACCACCTGACATCTGCCGAGAAGTAGCAGCCAATAGTGAAAAGACCAAGGCAGTGACATCTCCAGCTCACCCCTTGTTTGGGTATCAGCCAGCACGTCAACGACTTAAATGAATGAATAGTTTTCTTAGATCTACAGAGACACTCGCTGGAACACCTCAGCAAGCGAGAGTCCAAAAGTGGCAGGCTCAAACCCAGAACCTCAATCCGTGGGTGATACCAGATGAGAGACTCCCCCCTGGGCACACAGAAAACTGGGCGACTTGGAAGGCACTGAACAGACTGCGCTCTGGCACCACAAGATGCAGAGCCAATCTTAAGAAATGGGGCTACAAAGTTGAATCCACGACATGCGAGTGTGGAGAAGAGCAAACCACTGACCACCTGCTGCAATGCAACCTGAGCCCTGCCACATGCACAATGGAGGACCTTCTTGCGGCAACAACAGAGGCACTCCAAGTGGCCAGATACTGGTCAAAGGACATTTAATAGAATACCAGGTTTGCAAAATTTGTGTTTTTTTCCGTTTGTTTTTTCTGTTCTGTTAGAAATATAATACAATGGTATGGGTGCTGATGACACGATAAATAAATAAATAGTTGCAGAATGGGACATGAAGCGGGTACTTTGGCTAAAACACAGTCGGTCAGTATTCAAAAGACTGGCGGTGTGACGTTTGCTGGTTGCGTAAACCCAGCGTTATGGGGGAGAGCTTGCCAATGATGTCTGCTGTGCAGGCTGAAGCAGTGGAAAAAGAAAACATCATGGTAGGATTTACTAGAAAAAGGGTTAAAAATGAGACAGGAGGAATCAGAAGACCATTATATCAACCTGTGACAAGCCCATATTTATATTTTTTGGCACCACAAGTTGAGGTTGGAATTAGACAGGTAAGGCTGTGGAAATGTCTCCTTCCTTGCCAACTTCCTGGTTATGCTTGTAACACCTGCATTTTAATACTTGGAAAGAAAATAGCCATTACTCTCAAAAAATGATTTCAGTTAAGAGGTTTAATTGCAAGGAAACCAATACATTCACTTCTTCTTCTTCTTCTTTTTAAAAAAGCTCAGGCTGTGCACCTGGAATAGCAGAAAGAAAACTCTAATTAATCATACTTGTCATTGCAGTAAATGAGGGATGGGGAACCTGTATTCCTCCAGATGTGGTTGGACTGCAAGTCTCATCATCCCTCACCACTTAAGAAGCTGAACATAATGGGAGTTGGAGTTTGACAATATTTTCTCTATCTTCCCAGAAAGTGTTTATAATATTTCATGTGTTTTTATATACATAATTTTATTAAGATATTTTCCAAATAATGTGTGTGTGTGTGTGTGTGTCTATCTGTCTGTCTGTCTGTCTATCATCTATCTATCATCTATCTATCTATCTATCTATCTATCTATCTATCTATCTATCTATCTATCTAAATAGATAGTTTGTTTTGAGTGTTCGTTTTGAGTGACGTCATAGCTCAAAATCCGCTGGACTAATTGCCACCAAATTTGGCCACAAGACACCCACTAACCCAAGGAGTGACCATCAGTAAATATATATATGATTTTGTCATTTGGGAGTTGTAGTTGGTGGGATTTATACAAGAAAAAATGAGGATACTACTGTGAATAACTATCAAAAACTGTATATACCTCTTTGATTTTAAAAAGAGAGAGGATGAGAAAAGAAAAAAGTGAATGAGAGTAAGAGATTTCTAATCACAATGAAGAGGATTGGAAGCCAACCAGCTACCCCCCCCCCCCTCCGCTTACTCAACCCTAAACTTTATACCCTTACATGCAGTCCAAATTCCTTTCCCTTTTTCCCTCTACTCCTTTTTTTCCAACCTGGCTCCTCTAATTCCAAATTGACTCATTTTTTCTCCTACTCCCTTATCCCCTTCCCCCCCCCCCCATATATACTAGCTGTCCCCTGCCACACATTGCTGTGGACCAGTCTGGTGAGCTGGAAAATAAAATAAGGAGAAAGTGTTGGTTTCTAATATATGTAATTTCTTGATGTTTGTGGGTAAACAGTACTTCTTGTTGTTTCTTTGTCAGTGTTGATGTAGAGATTGTCTGGTTTGCCTACTCTGGAACATGAAACATATTATTGTATTTCTTTAGGGGTCTCTTTCAAATCTATGATATTATATCTGATGTGTGTGTGTGAATCATATCTATCTATCTATATCTATGGGTGGATGGCTCTTTGTCAGGAGGGCTTTGATTATGTTTTCTTGCCCTGGTGAAGGGAGGTGGACTGGATGGCCTTTAGGCAGCATTTCTCAACCCGGGCGTTGGGAAACCTGGGGGAGGTCACAAGGGGGTGTCAGAAGGGTTGCCAAAGACCACAAGAAAATACAGTATTTTCTGTTGTTTGTGGGGGTTCTGTGTGGGAAGTTTGGCCCAATTCTATCGTTGGTGGGGTTCTGAATGCTCTTTGATTGTAGGTGAACTATAAATCCCAGCAACTACAACTCCCAAATGTCAAGGTCTATTTCCCTCAAACTCCACCAGTGTTCACATTTGGGCATATGGAGTATCCGTGCCAAGTTTGGTCTAGATCCTTCATTGTTTGAGCACAGTGCTCTCTGGATGTAGGTGAACTACAACTCCCAAACTCAAGGTCTATGCCCACGAAACCCTTCTAGAATTTTTTGTTTGTTGTGGGAGTCCTATGTGCCAAGTTTGGTTCAGTTCCATCATTGGTGGAGTTCAGAATGCTCTTTGATTGTAGGTTACCTATTAATCCCAGCAACTACAAATCCCAAATGACAAAATACATTTTTAAGTGGTGGTCACTCCTTGGGGTAGTAGGTGTATTGTGTCCAAATTTGGTGGCAATTTGTCCAGCGGTTTTTGAGTTATGTTAATCCCACAAACAAACATTACATTTTTATGTATATAGATTCCTTTTTGTGTCTTCATAATGTAGTTCCCATGTTGTCATTTCAATATTTCTTTGAATATGGTTTTTTAAAAAAATCTTTGCAACATCCCTGCAAGGCAGGTCAGGTTTATTATATTACAGATGAACAATGCACATAGAGAACACACTGGGTGTAAGCTCCAGATAAAATGGAGCTTACACCTAGAATCACCAGCTGCATTGGAATTAATGAAAGCTTGGTCCCACAACCACATTTTGAGCTTTTTCCTGAAGGTTAAGAGGGAGTGGGCTGATCTAACTTCACCAGGGAGGGAGTTTCACAGCTGAGGGGCCACCACTGAGAAGGCCCTGTCTCTCGCCCCCACCAACCACACCTGCGAAGGAGGTGGGACTGAGACCAGGATCTCCCCAGAAGATCTTAGCCTCCTAGCTGGCTTATAGAGGGAGAGACGTTCGGACAGGTAAGCTGGTCTTGGTAGGTCTTTGTAGGCTGAAGCCAGCTCTTTGAATTGTGCTCGGTAGCAAACTGGCAGCTTATTAAGGTCACTGTCAGGGTTGCTAGCTTCTGTGCAGCAGCTATGGCTTGTCGCCCCAAGATGCTGACACAGACTTAGAAAGTTTTAACATATATTTTATCATTGATATCTTAGTATTTAAATGTTTAACACCACTTTAATTACCTTATTCAATGTTGGGTTTTAAACTGTTTTAACATTGTTTCCTGATACCTGGATGTGTGTGTAACCTGATGCTTGTATACTTCTGTACTTGTGCTTGTACATGCGTGCGTACTCTGACACTTGCGCACCCTGTCACTTGTACCTTTTGATGCTGGTCATTGACCGTAATGAATGTTTATATATATTAATAATGTGGAGCATATTCTGTGGAAAAGTCACAAATGATTATTTTGTGCAGAAAAGAGCATTTTCTCCATAGTAAAGAATAATATTTTTTACATAGAATTGTTCATGAAATAGAAATATTATTTTCTGCAGAGAAAAGGTGTTACCAGTGCAGAAATGTTGTTTTCCCATGCAATATGTGCACATTTTGCGCTTAAAAAGGCCTCAAGCCTGCCGCACCTTTAACATGCCATTCCATTCAAATGTTTAAACCTGGCTATCATGTCCCATCTTAATCTTCTCTTCTCCAAGATGACTAAACTGACGCTGTTGTATTTTGGACATATCATGAAATGACATGACTCATTGGAAAATAATATCATGTTTGGTAAATTGAAAGGCAGTGGGAAAAGACTGCATTACAGGTGGGCATACTCAGAAAAGCCATAGCCTTGAGTCTGCAAGACCTGGGCTGTTGTGGATAGGGTGACACAGAGCTTTCCCATTCATAGCGTCACCATAAGCTCTACAGTAGCAAACAACAACAACAGCAGCAGCCGCATCATCATCATCAACAGCAGCAGCAACAACAAAGGTAATCACTTTGTTTTGGCACCTGGATCAAGAAAATGTCACAAGCCAGGGTCATTTCCACCTCTTGCTCGAAGTAAAAATATAATTAAAAATATAATTCAATGATTCTATTATTCTAATTACAAGTATAATACAGAGTACAATACATGTCAATACCTAGTGTTATTAATAATTAGCTGGAGAGGCCCTGCTCGCGCTCCCGCCTCTATCGCAAGCGCGATTGGTGGGGACGAGGGACAGGGCCTTCTCGGTGGTGGTCCCTCGACTCTGGAACTCACTACCCAAGGACATCAGGCATGCCCCAACTCTGGCAGTCTTTAGGAGGAGCCTGAAAACGTGCTTGTTCCAGTGTGCCTTCCCAGAATAAGGAAACTCCTAGCAATGTGTCCCTAAACGCACTTTATTAGTCATCTAGGATTGTCTGCATGCTCCATCCCTCTTCAAGATTTCTATCCTAGTTACATGTCACCTGGTCACACCCAGCATTATTTTTAAAATTTTTAATTATTACATTTGGCCCAGCCAATGTTGCTGTGTTATTGTTAATGTTTACTGCATATTTTCTGTTTATGAGATTTTTTTTTATTGTTGTATTACCGTGGCTATTGTTTTTATTGTTGTATTGTGGGCTCAGCCTCATGTAAGCCTCACTGAGTCCCTTGGGGAGATGGTAGCGGGGTACAAATAAAGTTATTATTATTATTATTATTATTATTATTATTATTATTATTATATTCCATTACCAAATTTGAATTCTGATTCATGGCTCAACAACCTTATAATTTCCAATGGCAGAACACAAATACAAGTAGAACATCCCGTTTCCAGAATTCCAAATTCCAAAATCTGAAATACTCCAAAATTCAAAATAGTGACTGAAATGCCTTTGCTTTTTGATGCTTCAGTGTATGCAAACTTTATTTCATGCACAAAATTATTAAAAATATTGTTTGTCATTACTTTCAACTGTGTGTATAAGATATATATGAAACATAAATGTAGACTTAGGTCCATCTCCAGGATATTTCACTGTGTACTTGTATTCCAAGCTCTAATAAAATAAAATAAGATAAAATCCAACACACTTCTGGTCCCAAGCATTTTGAATAAGGGATACTTAACCTATGGGTGCTAGAAACAATATCATACGAAAGCTGACTGGCACCACCTGGGGATCACAACCAGATACAGTGAAGACATCTGCCCTTGCGCTATGCTACTCTGCTCCTGAGTATGCATGCCCAGTGTGGAACCCATCTCACCACACTAAAACAGTGGAAGTGGCTCTTAATGAGACATGCCACATTATCACGGGGTGTCTGCGCCCTACACCACTGGAGAAATTACACTGCTTAGCCGGTATTGCACCACCTGACATCCGCCGGGAAGTAGCAGCCAATAGTGAAAGGACCAAGGCAGAGACACCTCCAGCTCATCCCCTGTTTGGGTATCAGCCAGCACGTCAACGACTTAAATCAGACATAGTTTTCTAAGATCTACAGAGACACTTGCTGGAACACCTCAGCAAGCGAGAGTCCAAAAGTGGCAGGCTCAAACCCAGAACCTCAACCAATGGCTGATATTCAATGAGAAACTCCCCCCTGGGCACACAGAGGACTGGGCGACTTGGAAGGCGCTGAACAGACTGCGCTCTGGCACCACGAGATGCAGAGCCAACCTTCAGAAATGGGGCTACAAAGTGGAATCCTCGACATACGAGTGCGGAGAGGAGCAAACCACTGACCACCTGCTGCAATGCAATCTGAGCCCAGGCACATGCACCATGGAGGACCTTCTCTCAACAACACCAGAAGCACTCCAAGTGGCCAGATACTGGTCAAAGCAAATTTAATCAACTACCAAACTCACACATTTTGTATTTTCACTGTTTGTTTGCTTTGTTCTGTTAGAAATGTAATATAATTGACTGGCTGCCCTGACATGAGAAATAAATAAATAAATAACCCTTATAGAAGAATTACATGGATATTTCTTTTTGAACAATACCTTTGCCTGAAGTTAAAACACTATCAGTCTGAGTCTGAGCAAGTTATTTATGTGGGCTACACCCTCCTAGGATCTTTTAGATGGTATGGCCCATGTAGACATGTTGTCCATGAAAGGAACAAGGTTTTGATATCTCCTTAATAAATTGTTCTTTTCCTTTCTTTCTCAAGTGTTCATGGTTGTAAATCCAGCCATAGTGAAACAGGGGCAAGGGAAACCAGCTGAGGATTAGTCCTATGATTTTGGTGCATTTTGCTCAGCAGCTGAAAAGGAATATCATTCTAATGCTGATTGATGGCTAAATACGCCAAAGCTTTCATGCCTCTCTTGTAACACCATTTGGACTGAGGGGGGAGGCATTCAAATACACCCATAAGAAACACAGCTGAGTCGCTTTTCATATATTTATGGTGGTTAAAAACAGTGGGGACTTAACGGTGTCTGTATCTGTGAGGTAGTGAATCCATTCCAGGTTTCAGGTTGAACTTTCAAGCAGCTGTCCAAAGTGCTGAACATTTAAGAGATGTCTTTATAAACGTATTGCAGTGGTTCCCAACCTTTGGGCCTCCAGGTGTTTTGGACTTCAACTCCCAGAAATCCCAGCCAGCTTGCCAGCTCTTAGGAACTGTGGGAGCGAAAATCCAAAACAACTGGAGGCTCAAAAGTTGGGAACCATTGATGTATTGGAAAAAACTTGACAAAATAAATAAATAAAATGTATTTGAAAGCAATTACAAATAAAAATTACAAACACTATTTTTTTTGTACATGGGAGAACACTTCTCTAGGCCTTTCAGTGCAATTCTATGGGCAACATCCACTGGAGAACCTGAGAACCTTGTATTGGCTATATAGATGTCAGATGTCAAATGTCAAATGTCAGCATGCGGGAAGAAGCAAAGACCACCAGCATTGACCACCACCATCACCTCCGCTGGACCGGCCATGTTGTCCGGATGTCTGACCACCATCTCCCAAAGCAGTTGCTCTACTCCGAACTCAAGAACAGAAAACGGAATGTCGGTGGGCAGGAAAAGAGATTTAAAGATGGACTCAAAGCCAACCTTAAAAACTCTGGCATAGACACTGAGCCCTTGAGCACTCCAGCTGGAGGTCAGCTGTGACCAGCAGTGCTGCAGAATTTGAAGAGGCACAAATGGAGGGTGAAAGAGAGAAACGTGCCAAGAGGAAGGCACGTCAAGCCAACCCCGTCCAAGACTGCCTTCTACATGGCAACCAATTCCCTCACTGCAGGAGAAGATGCAGATCAAGAATAGGGCTCTACAGTCACCTATGGACCCACCAGTGCACTGATTTTGGAAGACTGTCCTACTCGGACAATGAAGGATCGCCAAAGTAAGTAAAGTAAGTATATAGAACATTTGTCTAGGTATGGCTAGGTCTTCCAGCATTATTCTATTGTCAATTTTCAGCAGAAGTCGATCATAGAACTGCACTAGAAGTCCTAGAAAATGCCTAGACAGGGTTTCTTTGGGTCATTAGTAGGAGAGCAGCAGAGGTGGTGGCAAAGAAAGTAATTGCAAATAATCATATCTGCAAATGCTTAATCTGGAAATGTGGAAGGATGATGGTATTGAAGAAAAATAAATTTTCCCTCGGTGTTTTTGGGAATACAGTGATTCCTTGACGTACGTGTTTGATTCGTTCTTACGTGTTTGATTCGTTCTGTTTCCAAGCTCATAAGTCAATTTGCTTGTATGTCAAATCAAAATTTCCCATTAAAATGCTATTAATCCATTCCAGCCCTTCAAAAACCACACCATTTTAAAAATAAAGAGTATTTAACTACAAGATCAAAGAAGATGCTGGCAGAGGTGGAGGAGACCATTCTACTTTGCTTCCTTCTTCCTTGTCCTGGCTCTGCTTGTGACTGGCGAGCTGTGAGCAGCTCTCAAGGTGTGATATAGTGGTGCCGAACCCCCACCTCCAACATTCTCCTCCTGCTGGTATCCCAGAGGTATTCATGACACCTATGGTGTTATCTGGTGACATAAGGAAAAGCCACAGCAGGAGACATTTAATTAATTTCTTTATTTACTGTTTTATATACTGCTTTCCTCAACCCTTCCACCATGTCTCCTGCTATAGATGGCCCTTCTGGTTTCTTCCAACTCCAGGATTTTGTGATTCTATACTTTCAATATCATAGCTGAGTATATATCAACAAGGCATGGTGCTTGCTAGTGAAGCCAAAATTATCCCATAGACCAGTGCTTCTCAACCTAGGGGTTGGGACCCCGGAGGGGGGGGGGGGTCACGAGGGAGTGTCAGAGGGATTGCCAAAGAATATTTTCTGTTGGCCATTCTATTGTTGGTGGGGTTCAGAATGCTCTTTGATTGTAGGTTAACTATAAATCCCAGCAACTACAACTCCCAAATGACAAAATCAATCCCCCTCCCAACCCCACCAGTATTTAATTTTGGGCATATTGGGTATTTGTGCCCAATTTGGTCCAGTGAATGGAAATATATCCTGCATATCAGATATTTACATTATGATTCATAACAGTAGCAAAATTAGTTATGAAGTAGCAACTAAAATAATTTTATGGTTGGGGGGTCACCACAACATAAGGAACTATATTAAGGGGTTGCGACATTAGTAAGGTTGAGAAACACAGCCATAGACATACATAGCCAAGTGTACATATACATAGAAGTACATTTTGTCATCTGTATCCATGGATTCTGCATCCACAGATTCAACCATCAATAGACTGAAAACACATTTTTGCTATGCTATTGTATATGATGGGACTTGAGCATCCATGGATTTTGGTATCCACGGGGTGTGTGGTGGGAACTGGAACCAAATGCCAGAAGATAACAAAGGCCAGGTGTACTTTACTCAGTCCTGAATGTTGACAGGAGACCACATTCCCTAGGCTCAAGGAATCATCCAAACAACTGTTTTGCTGTAGGGAATGCATGGTATGGACCTATCTGTGGAAGGAGGTGTTGATATTTATTCAGTAATCAATCACAGAGAGAAAGACTTTCAAATTGCAGCTGGAAGTTTTTATTTTTATCCCCCTTTTCCTTACTATTGGCCTTTTTTAAAAAAAAAAAGAAGGGGGAAAAACTTGCAATGTGGAAAGCAATACACGGCTGCCTAGTTCTCATCAAAAGCCGGCAATCACAGCTAAATCAGCATGCAAAATGCCACTCAACCTTGGGCCTTTATTAAAATTTGCTGGGACTCAATTTGAGATAGCGATCATTCTTATTAAAAAGCAAAATGTAAGATAGTTTTTTTTATATAAATCTCTGGATGGAATGGAATTGTTAATCAGCATAGACTGATGTGATTTCTCTGTTGCAAATCCTGCCGAGGGCTCAGAACTGGCATATTACCATAATTCCTAGGCTAGAGCTGGCAGCTTGGAAGGAAAGGAGAGGGGGAGGTAGGAAATAAAGACCCACAAGAGTCTTTAAAATGCTTAAGCAAAGCTGGAAATCGCAGCAAACAGCACAGTCTAGGAACGGCTAGTCTAGGTATCTTTCTGGGTTATATAATCAGTGCTGCTCACTTTTCATATTTTTTTGGGTTTGCCATCTATTTGGGGTGAGGAGGGTACACACATGCATTCACAGAATATTTACACCTAATAGAATAACAGAACCTTCAACTGAAAGGAGAGCCAAGGTGGTGTAGTGGTTTGAGCATTGGACTATGACTTGGGAGAGCAAGGTCCAAATCCCTGCTCCGACATGGAAAGGAAACCCAATGGATGGGTTACTCCATGGAAGTCATACTCTCTTAGTCCCAAAAGCAAAGAGAGTGGCAACCTATCCCCATGATAGGTTGCCATAATTTGCCTATGGTTTGAAGACATGCAACAATGCAACTGGAAGGGTTCAAAAGGGCTGTGCAGGAATAAACAACCAATGCACTCCTGAAAGGTCTGTATGGAGATTTGGAAAGTCCACTATGATCTGAGGTCATCCATTCCCCTATCAAACAGTTCTTAGAGTCAAGAACCTCCCAAAGTTTTTGAGAAATGTCTCTTGTAATTTGAATACATTGGTTTATGTTCTAATCTCTTGAGAAGCAGAAAATAACTTTGTTCCATCTTATGAATGACATCTCTTCATCTATTATTTATTTATTTATTTATTTAGGTCATTTCTACCCCGCCTTTCTCACCCCCTGGGGGGACTCAAGGCGGCTTACATCCGGCACAATTCGATGCCCCCAATTACAATAAAATGCAATAGCAATAACACAATAGATTAAAAACAGACAATTAATACAGTACAATACAACACAATGCAATATCAACTAAAACCGCTCTATAGCCCGCATTCATCATGTTCTAAAATCCGTCAATCCGTTTAGCATTGCCATAGTCCTTTCCAACTCTATTCATCATTACCTTGTTACCCTGCCAGACTACCCAAATGCCTGGTCCATGTCTTCAGCTTTCTCCTGAAGGAGAGGAGGGATGTTGATGACCTAATTTCCCCGGGGAATGAATTCCACAGGTGAGGGGCCACCACTGAGAGGGCCCTGTCTCTCGTCCCCACCAGCCTCACATGTGATAAAGGTGGGGCCAAGAGCAGGGCTTCCCCAGAAGATCTTAAACTCCGTGGTGGGACATAGAAGGAGGTACGTTCGGACAAGTACACTGGGCCAGTGCTGTAGAGGGTTTTAAAGGTGAAAACCAGCACTTTGAATTGTGCTCGGAACTGGATCGGCAGCCAGTGGAGCTGACGTTTCAGAGGAGTGGTGTGCTCCCTGTATGACGCTCTGGTGATTAATCTGGCTGCCGCCCGTTGGACTAGTTGAAGTTTCCGAACAGTCTTCAAAGGCAACCCCACATAGAGTGCGTTGCAGTAATCTATTCGGGATGTAACAAGGGCGTGAACCACTGTGGCCAGATCAGACTTCCCAAGATAGCTTATTATTTCACCTCTCTGTCTTCTCTTGATAGCTCTTTTCTGGAGATAGTACAGCTGGTCATCATACATATATGACTTATGATGATGAGAGGAGAAGGCTGAGAGGAGACTTAACGGCTATGTATAAAGATGTGAGGGGAAGACATAGGGAGATGGAGCAAGCTTGTTTTCTGCTGCCCTGGAGACTAGGTCAAAATGGAACAATGGCTTCAAAGTACAGGAAAGGAGATTCCACCTGAACATTAGGAAGAACTTCCTAATTGTGAGAAGGGCTGTTCAGCAATTGAACTCTCTGCCCTGGAGTGTGGTGGAGGCTTTTAAAGAGACCCTGGATGGCCATCTGTCAGGGGTGCTTTGAAAGTGATTTTCTCAGGGGGTTGGGCTGGATGGCCCATGAGGTCTCTTCCAACTCTGATTCTATGATCCTATGATATGCACACACATACATTTATAACACTTCCCAAATCCTTAAATACTCTTTCATATAATCTATGTTGTTTCATGGTGGGTGGTGTTAGCATTGGCAATGGTATGGTTTATTTATTTAAAGTTTAGTCTACATTTCCAGTAAAATTTGTGAAATTAGAAAATGTAAAAGGAAAAGCCCATTTGAAAGCACAGAAATCCTCTTGTGGCTTTACACTGATACTTTGGCATTAGTACTTTTTCTAGCATTGTGTAAAAAAATACAGGTTAAGTATTCAAAATGTGTGTGACCCGATATGTTTTAGATTTAGATTTTTTAAAAGATTTGGAATACTTGTATTTGCATGTAAATACATAGCTCCAGCCCCTGGTCACATGTTAGAATCTGGCCCTGCACCCCCACCTATTACCTTGGACAGTTCTGCTATAGGCTCAGGAAATGAGCAGCCACAGGCCCCACTATTACTATTGTTGGGACCGGTTATTGCACCTTACCCACACCCCCCATGTCTTTGCATTAGCCTTGGTCTGGCCATCTCAAATTGCCTAGGCCCTTTCTGAAATTCTGGCCTTAACAGTTAAGAATAGGGTGGGATTGGCACGAAAGAATAGGATGGGATTGGTTTTAATGTATATCTGTTGTGTTGATAATTTTATGCCTATTTTTGCTTACTCCATATGTTTTTGTGTTTTTGTTATTTGGAAACCACCCTGAGTCCCCTAGGGGAGATAGAATGGTATATAAATAAAGTTTTATTATATTATTGTAATGAGATATCTTGGAGATGGGATCCAGGTTTCATATACACCTATCATATGCATAGCCTGAGGATAATTTTACATCATATTTTAAATAATGTTGTGCACAAATCAGTAAGCAAAGGTGTCAGTATCTCAACCACCTATATAGACCATTTTGGGTTTTCAAGTATTTTGGAATTCTGGTTTTTCAACCTGTACCTCTTTGGGCAATGGCCTTTCCCAGGCTACATTATTGTGGCTTCATACAGCTTTGCTCTCCAAACCAAACAACCATTGATTGGCCAGGGATGTTCTGGAAATGTTCCCTGAATTTACCATCCAGTTTATCATATTCACCCTTATAGCTCTCTTATTTATGGTCCAACAGCTCATCAGGTTTTGGTCTTTATTTGCCGAAGGTGCATGTTTTCAAAGAACCAGGCAGCAGGAAAGACCTTCACCTGCATCTCACAAAGGCACTAGCTGCCAGTGGCTTCCATTTCAACCTCTAGTGAATTTGCTCTGAGTTTTAGATGCCAACCATTATCGGGTGAATCTGTTAGGGGAACAGAGCCCTGGAATGCCCAGAATTGGACACAATATTCCAGGTGTGGTCTAACCAAGGCAGAGGGGTAGCATGATTTCTGCCTTGGTTAGACCCCACCTGGAATATTGTGTCCAATTCTGGGCACCACAACTGAAGAGAGATATTGACAAGCTGAAATGTGTCCAGAGGGTGACTAAAATGATCAAGGGTCTGGAAAACAAGCCCTATAAGGAGCAGCTTAAAGAGCTGGGCATGTTTAGCTTTCAGAAGAGAAGGCTGGGAGGAGACATGATACGTGAGGGGAAGTCATAGGGAGGCGGGAGCAAGCTTGTTTTCTGTTGCCCTGGAGACTAGGATGCAGAACAATGGTTTCAAACTTCAAGAAAAGAGATTCCATCTGAACATTAGGAAGAACTTCCTGACAGTGAGAGCTGTTCAGCAATGGAACTCTCTGCCTCAGAGTGTGGTGGAAGCTCCTTCTTTGTAAACTTTTAAACAGAGGCTGGATGGCCAACTGTAGGGGATGCTTTGAATTTGATTTTCCTGCTTCTTGGCAGAATGGGGTTGGACTGGATGGTCCCCAAGGTCTCTTCCAACTCTATGATTCTATGAATGCAATAAAGCCAATTCACTGTATTCTTAACCTGGAAGCAATCAATGGTGCCAGCTGAAGCTCCTTCTCATGAAACACGTGACCACACATAAATGGAGATGGAATGATATTTACTGGGATTACAACCAAGGAGGAAAGGGTCAAGCAGTTGTTCCTTGTGCACAAGATTCATAGCTGCAATTGATATTAAATATATTTCTGAGATTTGACATAATTCCTTGTTTCAACCTTGGCACATGGCAGGTCCATATAGGAAATCTATCACTCTATCATCTGTATATCTGTACATCAACCAATGCATTTCACACTCTCTGGAAGGAACAAAAATGTACTTTGCATTAATGGTGTTTGTCTTCAACAGTACAATAGGCAATCTTGAGGTACAGGCAGGTATGATGTTTCCCAGAGTAGAAGAATCCAAAAATACAAGGAGCTACATGGATCCATGTCAATGAACCAGTCCTACCAGTCTCTGTAGTTGTGTAGTTGTGTGCTTTCTAGTCATTGACAACCTAAAGTAATCCTAAAGTGAACCTACCACAGACCTCACTACCTCTGAGGATGCTTGCCATAGATGCAGGCGAATCGTCAGGAGAAATGCCTCTAGAACATGGCCATATAACCCCAAAAAACCTACAACAACCCGGTGATTCCGGCCATGAAAGCCTTCGACAACTACCACAGATATTTTCAGAAGGTTGCTGTTACCTTCATCTGAGTCTGAGAGAGTCTGACTGGCCCAATTAGCCAGTGAGTTTCATGGCTAAGTAGGAATTCAAACCTTTTTAGCCTTCTTATTCATATGACCACCTTTATGTTGTTCAGGATCAAAAAGTTCAAGAAGTGGCAGTTTTAACAGTAGTTCCTAATGTCCAAGTTCTTCTGTGCTCATGTTAAAGATCCCAACTTTTAAATCTCCAATAGGGTTGGGGCTAGATTATTTTTATCCATATAATTGTAAGCTTGTGTAAAGATATCTGATCCTACTTGGGTGCCCATTAATGTAATCAGTGGAGTTGGTATGCATGTAAGGCATGTTCTCATTGATATGAAACTCATTTCAGATCAGCTTATGCTTAGTCAGTAAAACACAGGTTTTTGAGGTAACCTGGAAAATGTATTTCTTCAGTGCTGCCTTTCTCCAAGAGTAAACAGCTTGGGTGATTCAGAGCAGCCTTTCCATAATAATTGTATGATTTTCTGGTTTGTCTAGTGTATCCTTATATCACACTAAATGTGCATGCTGCTTTTGGAGGGCATGGCTCAGATATTTGGAATAATTTAGAGAGTTGTAAGAATACAAAGCCTATAATGCAGTGTGACTAAGAATGAGCAAAACCCATATGTATAGTAATGATGGCTATTAATGCGGACTTAAGACTAGAGTACTTTGTTTTCCTAAAATGGCAATGTTATGATTTTCTTGCTAAGAAAGGATTTATAAATTGGAAAAGGTGAATGAACATAGCATAGAGAAAGAGGCACATCCAATAAGACACAGTTTTTTTATCTCCTTTTTTCTGTTGATGGGTTTTAACACATATTTTTGGTCTCTTCCTGGAATCTAAACCTGAAGGAGTGCATATAGACAATATATCATAGATGGGCATGCTAAGAACAGAAATGGGAAACGTTCCTTTTGGGATGACAAATTTTAGAGTCCCCCCAACCGACCTGTTGGATGGCCATATTGGTCAAGGGATTCTGAGATCAGTAGTCCAAAAAAAGAGAAAGAAAAACCTTTTCAGCTAGAATATCATAGAGCCTTTAAAAGATCTAGAGAACTGAAAATGGCACACTTATAATCCTTTGTGCATTATGGTTTCCATGTCAATGTGGTTTGTTTGCTCCACATCAGATTAGGTTGCTTTGGGCTGCTTCCATATCTGTTCTCTGCTTCTCCTCCCTGTTGCAAGACAGAGCTGTTTGCTCCATGTCCCGCTATGTGTCACTCATTGTCCCATCATCAGAGTGAAAGTAACACTCAGTGCCTTGTTTGTTTCTATATCAGGAGAACAGGGGACACCATATTGTGAAACATATTGAGCAAATCCTTAGGTAACGTCCAGTTGAGCGTTGGTGACACTTGAGCCAGGTTGGAGTCAACTCATGTCACCACTAACTGAAGCAATTATCTATTTGTCAAGTAAGTGCATGGAGGAGAGAATCATGCCACATCTTACAACCCATGCACCCGAAATTGAATGCATGAAGTCCATGTGGATATCTGATGAGTCATGGGCTACATTCATATACAGATGCTCCCACATATTTGTTTCTTCGTAAACAAATGCATTCATAGAAGCATAGAAGCATAGAGTTGGACAAGACCTCATGGGCTATCCAGTGCAACCCCCTGCCAAGAAGCAATGCATGGGAGTCGAAGGCTTTCATGGCCAGAATTACTGGGTTGTTGTAGGTTTTTTCGGGCTATATGGCCATGGTCTAGAGGCGTTCTCTCCTGACGTTTCGCCTGCATCTATTGCAAGCATCCTCAGAGGTAGTAAGGTCCTCACTACCTCTGAGGATGCTTGCCATAGATGCAGGCGAAACGTCAGGAGAGAATGCCTCTAGACCATGGCCATATAGCCCAAAAAAACCTACAACAACCCAATGCATGGGTGCTTCAGGAGGAGATGTACAGTAATGTGAGTCCATGAATGCCAGATCTACTCCATCTTTCCATGTATTTTGTGTGTGAACAAATGCTTCTAGAGATGATTGTGTCTGCCAGTACATCAATGATGTGACTTAAGATGTGGCTGGTGTTCTGGGGAAAAGAAGTAGACATGGGATATGCTGTGATCATTTGTTCCCACCGCAAAGATACCATTATGGTTGATAGTTGGTGTCCATGCTATGGTGCCCATGATGTACATTCATTTCTCTGCATCTTTACTGCCATGAAAAGAAGAGGAAAAGGCGAAGACAGCAGTAGGACCTCTAACAGCCCTTGCTTGTACAATGAAAGAAGGAAGAAAACATAGAAACATACATTGTCCATGCTATGGTGCCCATGATGTACATTAATTACTCTGCACCTTCTTTGCCATGAAAAGAAGAGAAAGAGGAGAAGACAACAGTAGGAAATTTTATAGTCCTTGCTTGTACAGTGAAAGAAAGAAGACATAGAATCATACTGTTGGAACGGGTTCCATGGGTCATTGTCCAACCTCCTGTTCAATGCAGGGACTTCATCTGGATTGAACGTTTCCAATAGATAATATCTATCCACCCTCTTCTTCATGAAGACATTCAGAGAACGAAACACTTTTCTAAGTGGTTGGTTCTATTGCATAACTGTTCTTATTATCAAGAAGTTCCTTCTAATGTCCACTTGAAAGCTACCCTTATGGAACGTCAAACCATTAGACTTGGTCCTATCTTACGGAGCAACAGAGAACAGGCTTTCCCTCTCCTCTGTGTGACAACCTTTGAAGTATTTAAAGAGCACAGGCTTTTCACCCCATAGTCTTCTCTTCACCTAGCTGAACATGCCCAGCTCCTTCAAACTTTCCTTATAATTGTTGTTCTCTGTACTTCATCCACCATTATGTTCCTCGTGTTCCACCTTTTTCAAGGACTGTAGTATGAGAAAGGTGATATCAAGCAATTCTGATTGCCTGACAGCCCTGGAGCTTTGACCCCGCCCCCTGGGCATCAGTCAAACTGTGTACCTGCAATGCACCCAGGTATGTGTGTTATTATGACATTTTTCTAGGCATACTTCAGAATTCTGGCTTGAAACATCAGAACTGTGAATGGTCTTGGACCAGAATTTGTGAGGAGCCACAACTGCCATATGAATTTATTATTAAGAGTCCTACCCTTTCGAGGTGAAGTGCAGAGCTCCCAGGGAGAGATATTTTTGGAGACAGCACCTCAAATTTGGAACTCCATCTTCAGAATTATTGACCAATGGTAACTACTTTTAGGGTTCAGGTCAATTTGGTCCCTCAAATTTGGAACTCCATTTTCAGAATGATTAGCCGGTGGTAACTACTTTTAGGGTTTGGGTTAATTTGGTACTCCATATTCAGAATTATTGACCAAGAGTAACTACTTTTAGGGTTTCATAGAATCATAGAATCAAAGAGTTGGAAGAGACCTCATGGACCATCAGTCCAACCCCCTGCCAAAAAGCAGGAATATTGCATTCAAATCACCCCTGACAGATGGCCATCCAGCCTCTGTTTAAAAGCTTCCAAAGAAGGAGCCTCCACCACACTCTGGGGCAGAGAGTTCCACTGCTGAACGGCTCTCACAGTCAGGAAGTTCTTCCTCATGTTCAGATGGAATCTCCTTTCTTGTAGTTTGAAGCCATTGTTCCTTGTCCTAGTTTGGTTCAATTTAACTCACTGTGGTGGTGCAATGGGTTAAACTCTTGTGCCAGCTGAACTGCTAGCCTGAAGGTCATCGGTGCAAATCTATGAGATGAGGTGAGTTCCCGTCTGTCAGCTCCAGCTTCCCTTGTGGGGGCATGAGAGAAGCTTCCCACAGGATGGTAAAACATTCGGGCATCCCCTGGGCAATGACCTTGGAGTCGACCAATTCTCTCACACCAGAAGCAACTTGCAGTTTTTCAAGTCACTTCTCACACACACACACAATGGCACCTCAGATTTGGAACTCCTTCTCCAGAATTGTTTAGGTCAATTTGTTTTTATTCCAAGGGATTTTCTAACTGTTTGGACTCCTATTGGAGTGCCTGCTGTTTTAATCATGTCATTTGTGCTGTATAATAAACCCTATTTATCCTCATATATTATTGTATGGCTTATTGTTGTTTGGCAATATGTTTGTCTGCAATCATGTGAGCATTTTGTGCAAAGATGTGTTCAAAGACTGGCTTTAAAGGAACAAGGCTAATGCTTTTTACTCTATTTTATTTTTTATTTCGGGGTGGGAGAAATCACATTTATTGGCTAGGCAAGTCAGGCGTCCTCTTGCCGCGACTGCTTCATGCAAAATATCGGTAGTATTTGTCAGCCTGGAAGTGTCTTGAGGCTGCTACTGAGAGATATAAGGAGGCAACTGATAAGGAGAGCATCAGAAGGGCAGTTAATTGCCTCCAGTCTCTCGGTGCTGGGGAATATTTAAAATCTATGGGATTAAAGGCAGATTAAAAACTGTGGAAGCAGGGGCCCAATAGCGCTGAAAGATTGTTATCAGGGAGGGTAATGGCAGAGCAAAAATGAATGTGGCAAATAAAATGACAGATAGGAAATTCAGATCTGCTTCTAATGCTCAGAGTTCCATCTTGTAAGCACAATTCATCTACGTGTAAATCATTTTTTTTTGGCTTCAAGCTTATCAGCCAATCAGTGAATTAAAAATGCTCTTTCCTCGGAGGATTAAAGAGGTTGATTGAAGTCAGTGTGAAAACTGGCTAATAAGTCTGGAAATGTCAGGAGGGTGCTTCAGAGGAAGAACTCGCTGTACCGCTGTCCCCCTCCCAACACCAACACCAACTCCTCCTCCTCCTCCTCCTCTTCGGGCTTCTCCTCCCAGCAGGACTGTGAATCAGGGAGGCTGAGAAGCTCTGTAGTTGGGTTACTTGGAGGGAGAAGCTGCGGTTGGGGTATAGGGAGGCTGCAAAGAGGCAGGTCATATTCTAAAGTTAATGACTAGACTATCTCAACTATTCGGACATAGGGAAGAGAGGTGGGCATTTTGCACTTACACTGGAAACTTGTTTCAAAATGATTAGAAAGTAGGACATTACGTATAAACCAAAGTGTCCATCTTGGGGAAGCGAGCCTGAGAAATATGAGAAATGCTTTCATTGATGATTGATTGATGGATTGATTTATTTACTGCATTTCTATGCCGCCTTTCTCAACCGATTAGATTACTGCAACACACTCTACGTGGGGTTGCCTTTGAAGACTGTTTGGAAACTCCAACTAGTCCAGCGGGAGGCAGCCAGACTGCTCACCGGAGCGTCATACAGGGAGCATACCACCCCCCTGCTGTGTCACTGGTGTGGCTTCTCTTCATATACATTCCATCCTTCCTCTTTACTCCATTGTCCCGGGAGCATACCACCCCCCTGTTGTGTCAGCTCCACTGGCTGCCGATCCAGTTCCGAACACAATTCAAGGTGCTGGTTTTGACCTACAAAACCCTACACGGTTCCGGCCCAGTGTATCTGTCCGAACGGATCTCCCTCTACGTTCCACCTCAGAGTCTAAGATCTTCTGGGGAGGCCCTGCTTTCAACCCCGCCTCTATCACAAGTGAGATTGGCGGGGACGAGGAGCAGAGCCTTCTCAGTGGTGGCCCCTCACCTGTGGAATTCACTGAAATTAGATCAGCGACATCCCTCCTTTCCTTTAGGAAAAAATTGAAAACTTGGATTTGGGACCAGGCATTTGGACATTCTGGCAGCTAAAGAAAGGACTTGACGATGGACAGGAATTGACTAAACGGAATGGAATTATGGAACTCTGAACGCTGAACATGAGATTAGTTTTATTGATTGTGTTATGTACTGATTGTTTTAACTTGCTAACTGTTTTAACTGCTGTTTTGTATGTATGTATATCTTGTGTAGGCATCGAATCATGCCTTTTTGTAAGCCTCCCTGAGTCCCACCCGGGGGTTGAGAAGGGCGGGGTAGAAGTACCAGAAATAAATAAATAAATAAATAAACTTTAAGGCAACTCAAGGTAGCTTACACTGGCACAATTCAATCCCACATTGAACATAAACAAAATTAAAATAAAATTTAAAAACAACTAACACACATTATAAAAACCCTGTAAAAAGCATTAAAAGCATAAAACACCAGTAACTTCCTATTAGCTCATTTTATTTATTTATTAATTATTTATTTACTGTATTTGTATACCGCCTTTCTCAGCCTATCAGCGGCTCAAGGCGGTTTCCAACAAAACAGTATACATAATATCACAGTACAAATTAGACATTAAAACAACATAAACACAACAAGCAATAAAAACAACATAATTAGCATCTCCTTATTGTTAAGCATTGTCCCGTTCCATCGTCAAATCGTCAGATTTCTTATATCAGTTACCTATGTCCGTTACTCTGTATTTGTGAACGCTTGCTCAAATAGCCATGTTTTAACTTGCTTCCAAAATGTTAAATGGGAGGGAGCAGATCTAATTTCTCTAGGGAGGGTGTTCCATAGTCGAGGGGCCACTACTGAGAAGACCCTGTCTCTTGTCCCCGCCAAACGTACCTGTGACGAAGGCGGGACCGAGAGCAGGGCCTCCCCGGATGATCTCAAGGTCCTTGATGGTTCATAAGGGGAGATGCGTTCGGACAGGTAAGTTGGGCCAGAACCGTTTAGGGCTTTATAGGCCAAAGCCAGCACTTTGAATTCTGCCCGGTAGCAAACTGGCAGCCAGTGCAAGCCGTTCCATGTTCATTCTTTCCTGGGTTCCATATTCATCAATTACACTGCGTTTTCAAAGGCTTGTTCAAAAAGCCAGGTTTTTTTTTTTCAGAATGTCAGTAGGGAGGGGCATCTAATATCCTAGGGAGGGAGTTCCATAGCCAAG
This sequence comes from Anolis sagrei ordinatus, assembly GCF_025583915.1. Classification (NCBI taxonomy): domain Eukaryota; kingdom Metazoa; phylum Chordata; class Lepidosauria; order Squamata; family Anolidae; genus Anolis; species Anolis sagrei. The sequence continues at coordinate 11,568,812 of NW_026847549.1, forward strand.
GAGCACCACTGAGAAGGCCCTGTCTCTTCCCCGCCACGCTTGCAACAAAGATGGGATTAAGAGCAGGGCCTCCCCAGAAGATTTTAAATGATGATGAAGAAGGTTATGATGATCTCCTCTTTGGCTTCATCTACCTCCTCTTTCTCTTCCTTCACCCTCCTTCTTCTATCTGCTTTATCCTTCCTCTTCCTCTTCCTGCTCCTTTCTTATCCTTCACCTTCTTTTTCCTTGTCTTTTTCTTTGTTCTACTCCTTCCTCCTCTTTTTCCTCTTTCTTTCTTCCTGTTCCCCCTTCTCCCTTTCTCCTCCTCTCTCTTTTTCCTTCATTCTCTTCTTTCTCCCTTATTCTCCACTTTCTTCTTTTTTTTGTCCATTTTTACATTACTCCTCTCCCTCTCCCAAACTGTTCTAATAACCAAATACTATTGTAAGATGACAAAGACGATGTGTATGACTGTTGTATTTTTACATGTTTTATTAAGCTATGTATACATGGATTCATTTGTTGGCATTGAATACTTCCTGTCTTTTATGGTGTTACTTGCTCCAAGTCTCCTATGGGGAGATGGGACGGGATACAAATAAAGTTTATTGTTATTATTTATTACTAGCTGTCCCCTGCCATGCGTTGCTGTGGCCCAGTCTGCTGATCTGGAAAATAAAGTAATGAGAAAGTGTTGGTTTAGAATACATGTAATTTCTTTATGCTTTATTTCTTGTTGTTTCTTTGTCAATGTTGATGTAGAGATTGTCTGGTTGCCTACTCTGGAACATGCAACATTTCAAATCTATGATACCGTATCTGTCACACACACACACACACACACACACACACACACACACAAACACACACATATGTGTGTGTGCATGTGTGTGTGTGTGTGTTGTGTGTGTGTAATCATATCTCTCTCTCTCTCTCTCTCTCTCTCTCTCTCTCTCTCTCTCTATCTATCTAATCTATGGCTGAATGGCTCTTTGTCAGGAGGGCTTTGATTATGTTTTCTTGCCCTGGTGTAGGGAGTTGGACTGGATAGCCTTAAGGCAACATTTCTCAACGGGGGGGGGGTCAGAGGGGGTCAGAAGGTCACCAAAGACCATCAGAAAACACAGTATTTTCTGTTGGTCATGGGGCTTCTGTGTGGGAAGTTTGGCCCAATTCTATTGGTGGTGGGGTTCAGAATGCTCTTTGATTGTAGGTGAACTATAAATCCCAGTAACTATAACTCCCAAATGACAAAATCATTTGGGGGAAAATAGACCTTGACATATGTGAGTTGTAGTTACTGGGATGTATAGTTCACCTACAATCAAAGAGCATTCTGAACTCCACCAATGATGGAATTGAACCAAATATGGCACACAGAACTCCCACGACGAACAGAAAATACATATCAGTGATTGGTTGGGGGGGGGGTGCCAAAATACTGTTTGCTTACCATTGAAAATTACCTAGGGCCGCCTCTGATTGTGAATAAGCTGCAAGAACTGTGTGATTTGTGATTATTTTCTGGCAGTCGAAAGGAAATGATTAAAATCACTCATTCTTCATCACACCAGAGAAAAAATCCACTTAAAATCCAGTTTCTGCCTCTGCAGAATTCTGGGGTTTGTAGTTTAGTGAGTCTGTTAAAGGCTTCTCCCTAATCTACAAACCCCAGAATTCTGCAGGAGGATTTTAAGTGGTTTTTTTTTTTTCATTTTCTTCAAGAAGAAAGTTAGTGAAGAATGACATCCCTACTCCTGTGTCACTGATGATCAAAATCAATTCTGTTGCTATACCTCCTTTGATCTATGAACTCTCATCTAGATTGGGGTCCTTACCTTTGGCTGGATCGAGCCCAACTTGTTAAGGCCTTTCTTGAAATTATCATTCTAGCCTTCTCACCGAGCCCTTAGCTTATTAACCTGGATTCCTATTTCCATCTCTCTCATTTTCTCCCCCATCCCCAAAGCCTTCCAGCAAATCAACAACATGTTTTCCTTTAGCCGACACTCAAGAAAATCTGCCGAAGCTGATTTTTTATTCCACCTGAGTAACTTGGCTTTAATGCTGTTTTAAGGTTGAGTGATCAAGCGTGGCAAAGGGAGGAAATGCAATGCATTATTAAGATTGGGAAAATCAAACATACCTACAACTGAACTTCAGCTCTCGATCCTGATGGTTTAGGTGACGTCATAATGGACCTTTTTAGCTTGTAGCTTGGCTCATTTGCTTGAGCTGGCCAGAGGGACCTGATTTACCACATAATTATTTGCCTGGAAAACACTGTCCAGTGGTCCAATGCTTCTCAGCTCAATCTATGTGATTATCTGGAATGATCTGTTAAGGGCTGACAATCTTGCTGTGTCACACCTTGCAAAAAGTTGCTTTCTGGACTCCCATCAGCTGTGACAGTTCAGGGATTCTGAAAATTGTCAATTTGCCCAGAGCTTTTTTTTTTAAAGTCTTCTTCTTCTTTTCCTTCACCCACTTTGACTCTCATTGAGATGTTATTTTTCTACACTCAAGGATGTATTTGGTTTTGTCATTTAAGCCAAATCTGCAGCCTGAAGCTACAACCATGGGTGGTACTCCTATTCATACTCCTTAGTCCAGAACAGACTATTTTATTTATTTATTTATTTACATTATTTCTATCCCACCCATATCAGCCCGAAGGTGACTCAGGGCGGTATACACAGTTGGCACAATTTGATGCCATAAAAATACACACATTACATCAATAAAGCAAAAACATTAAAGTACATTTAAACATAAATAAAATAAGATAATAAAAATTTAAAAAGAACTATGTCCTCTCGTTCAATCCTCATCCGTTCCATTGGTCGTTCCTGGGTTATTTTCTAGCTCTAGTTTGTCTATTTATTCCGGGGTTCCAAATGCTTGCTCGAAGAGCCAAGTTTTTACTCGTTTTCGGAAAGTCAGGAGGGAGGGGGCTGATCTAATATCCCTAGGCAGGGAGTTCCACAGCCGTGGGGCCACCACAGAGAAGGTCCCGTCTCTTGTCCCCGCCAGACGTGCTTGCGAAGCAGGCGGGATTGAGAGCAGGGCCTCCTCAGACAATCTTAAGTTCCTGGAGGGATCGTAGGAAGAGATGCATTCACTTTGAATTGAGCCTGGTAGCAAACTGGCAGCCAGTGGAGCTGATGCAGCAGAGGATATGTGTGCTCCCTGAGTGCCGCTCCTGTTAGGAACCTGGGTGCCGCACGCTGGATCATTTGAAGCTTCCGGGCTGTCTTCAAAGGCAACCCCACGTAGAGCGCATTGCAGTAATCTATACGGGATGTAACCAGAGCATGGACTACCGTGGCCAAGTCAGACTTCCCAAGGTACGGGCGCAGCTGGCACACAAGCACAAGATGAGGAGAGCTCATAATGGAGAGCCACAATACAAGGAGAGCACCACAATACAAAGTACCATGCAGATGAACTGCTGTTGAAGAAGAACTTTCCCAAACTTTGAGAAATCCAAGGTTTGTGAAAATAGAAGGGGGGGATAATTAATAATAATAACTTCCCTGGAAAAGGACAAGACTGGCTAGTGATGACTGCAATACATAACTAGAGTACCCCACAAGACTTAAAATCATACTCTGCAACTGTCCCAATTTCGCAGGGCCAGTTATGATTATTCAATGCCTTACAACTACAGTAATAAAACCAAACTTTAAACATAAATCATATTAAAAACAGTACATTGCCAAATATAAAAACAGTTATTAAAGCCATAAAACAATCTCATCAGTTGAGTTGCTGTTCCAGTCCTTGTCCCACTAAAAGCTGCATACATCTATTGTCAGAAGGCCTGGTCCCAGAACCATGATTTTATTTTATTTTCTAAAGGTCAGGAGCGAGGGAGCAGATCTTACCTTCTTTGGGAGTGTGTTCCATAGGCAGGGGGCCACAGCCGAGAAGGCCCTGCTCCTCGTCCCCGCCAGCTGCATTTGCGCTGTTGATGGGAGTGAGAGCAAGGCCTCCCTGGATGATCTTAAATTGCGAGGTGGGACATAGGGGCAGATGCGTTCAGATAAGCAAACCGTATAGAGCTTTATAGGTCAAAACCAGCACTTTGATTAATCCTCTGCGATTCCACTTTTTCTGCTGCTTTTAAAATTTCCCAGCTTTTTTCCCCTCCTCTCATCTACCCAAATTTCTGCATCTTATTTCAAGTGAAGGTCAAAATGCAAAAGTAGTTTATTTATTTATTTACTTCATTTTTCCCTCTCTTTTCCCACTCAAGGGAACTCAAGATGGCTTACAGCTCCAGCGAGAATTCAATGCTGGTAAAAACCAACAATAAACAGTAAAAATATATCCCACAGTTAAACGATTAAAAGTTAATCAGTAAAACACATAAAACAGTATACAAATTAAAAGCATATAAGGTGCATAGTTCCATTCACCCGATAACCATGCTCAAATCCTTAACTCACGCCATGCCAAAATCCGTAGTAGCTTATTCTTCAAACACTTGTGTACAAAGTCAAGTCTTTAGCTTTGTTCTGAAAGCCAGAAGGGATGGAGCCTGCCTGATGTCACTGGGGAGGGAGTTCCACAGCTGAGGAGCCACCACTGAGAAGGCCCTGTCTCTCTTCTCCACCAATCACGCTTGCAAAGATGGGACTGAGAGCAGGGCCTCCCCAGATGATCTTAAGTTTTAGTAGGCTCCTATGTACTTTGTACTTTATTCAGAGTGTTCAGAGTGTTGAGAGGTTTAACTCAGGTGCCCTCCCCTCCAAACTCATTATTAGAACCTTTAATAGTTCACTGTGATGCTTTCAACAACCATTTTGTAGATAAATTCTCTCGTATGAGAGCTGGCTTAAACTCCGTCATTGGAGCAGAGGCCAACAACGAGGTGTCCAGTAACTCTGTGAGTGGGATTACACAGTTTCAATTGGTGAATACTGTTGATGTGAACTAGTTGTTGTGGCAAGTAAGGAGGCATCCAACTTTCTTGATCCGTGCCCCTCTTGGCTGGTCATTCAGCAAAGAGATGCAGTTAATTCTCAAATACAACAAATTATCACTGCATCTCCCAGTGAGGAGAATGTTTAAAAGAAGCAGTAGTTAGACCACTGCTGAAAAACCCTCCCTGGATCTTACCAAAGACAGACCAGCATCTAACCCCCCTTTTTTGGGCAAGATGATTGAGAAGGCAGTTTTTTTCCAAATTCATGCGGTCTTGGATGATACATTCTTCCTTGACTCATTTCAAACCAGCTTCAGAGCAGGATATGGAGGTGAGCCTGCTATGCTTGCCTTAGTGGATAATCTCATCTTAACACTTACAAGGGTGTTTGGGTCTCTGTTGGTGCTTCTAGATGTCTCAGTGGCTTTCAATACCATTGACCATGGTTGTTGTTGTTGTTGTTGTTCATTCGTTCAGTCGTCTCCGACTCTTCGTGACCTCATGGACCAGCCCACGCCAGAGCTCCCTGTCGGCCGTCACCACCCCCAGCTCCTTCAAGGTCAGTCCAGTCACTTCAAGGATGCCATCCATCCATCTTGCCCTTGGTCGGCCCATCTTCCTTTTGCCTTCCACTTTCCCCAACATAATTGTCTTCTCCAGGCTTTGCTGTCTCCTCATGATGTGGCCAAAGTACTTCAACTTTGTCTCTAGTATCCTTCCCTCCAATGAGCAGCCGGGCTTTATTTCCTGGAGGATGGACTGGTTGGATCTTCTCGCAGTCCAAGGCACTCTCAGAACTTTCCTCCAACACCACAGTTCAAAAGCATCTATCTTCCTTCGCTCAGCCTTCCCTAAGGTCCAGCTCTCACATCCGTAGGTGACTACAGGGAATACCATGGCTTTGACTAGGCAATGGATCTTTGTTGCCAGTGTGATGTCTCTACTCTTTACTATTTTATCGAGACTGGACATTGCTCTCCTCCCAAGAAGGAAGCGTCTTCTGATTTCCTGGCCACAGTCTGCATCTGCAGTAATCTTTGCGCCTAGAAATACAAAGTCTGTCACGGCCTCCACATTTTCTCCCTCTATTTCAGTTGTCAATCATTCTTGTTGCCATAATCTTGGTTTTTTTATGTTTAGCTGCAACTCGGCTTTTGCGCTTTCTTCTTTCACCTTGATTAGAAGGCTCCTCAGCTCCTCCTCGCTTTCGGCCATCAGAGTGGTGTCATCTGCATATCTGAGGTTGTTAATGTTTCTTCCAGCAATTTTCACCCCAGCTTGACCATGGTATCCTTCTGGAATGCCTGAAAGGGGGACTGGGAATTGGAGGCATTGTGCTGCAGTGGTTCCGGTTGTACCTCTCTGGCAGGTTCCAGATAGTGGTGTTTGGGGATAGCTGCTCTGCAGTAATGGAGCAGTTTTATGGCATCCCCAATGTTTTTAAATATTTACATGAAACTGCTGGGAGAAATCACCCAAAGGCATGGGGTGGGGTGTTATCAGTATGCTGATGACACCCAAATATATTTATCCATGCCTTCAAAAACAGCCACAGCTAATGATAGTGTCTCCTATGAATGAATGCCTGGAGGAGGTAAGGGGCTTGATGAAGAAAAATAATTTGAAATTAAACCCAAACAAAAGATAAGTGCTTGCTATCTAGGGGCGGCTCAACCCATTATGCAAAGTAAGCATTTGCAGTATAGTTGATTTTACCCAGGGGTGCTCTTGAGGGGGGAAAATAGACCTTGACATATGCGAGTTGTAGTTACTGGGATGTATAGTTCACCTACAATCAAAGAGCATTCTGAACTCCACCAATGATGGAATTGAACCAAATATGGCACACAGAACTCCCACAACGAACAGAAAATATATATCAGTGATTGGTTGGGGGGGGGGGGGGGGGGCGCCAAAATACTGTTTGCTTACCCTTGAAAATTACCTAGGGCTGCCTCTGTTGCTATCATGGGTCCTAATCTGAGGGTGGAGGTGTGTTGACCAGTTCTAGATGGGTTTACACTCCCCTTGAAAGACTGTATTCACAACTTGGGAGTGCTCCTGCATCTATCTCTCCAAATATCAGCCCAAGTAGATGTGACAGTCAGGAGTGATTTTTTATCGGCTTCACTGATACGCCATCTGCACCCCTTCCTAGATTTGGAGGACCTGAAGAGGGTAGTACATGCGTTGGTAATCTCAAGGTTGGATTTCTGCAATGTGCTTTACATTGGGCTACCTTTGTACCTCTGGGTCCAGGTTACCTACAGGATTACCTTCTCCTGTACAACCTGCCCCACACACTGAGGTCCTCTGAGGGCTGCTCCTCTAGCTTACCAACTTTTTCATCGGCTGCCCAAGACTGTGGAAAAACCTGCCAGAAGAGCTCTAACAGCTAAATGAGCTGTCGGAATTTAAAATACATTTGAAGACATATATCTTCTGTCAGGTCTCTCCAGCCAATTTTAATCACAAATGTTAAATTTGTGTCTTGTGTTTATCCTTTGTTCTGTATATTCAATATGTATTTTTAAGAAATATGTTTAAAATGTGTATTTTATATAATGTTTTAGATTATTATTATGTGTTTTTAGCAATGTTGTAATTTGCATTGAACCATGAGGAGAGGTGGGTAAGTAATACAATTATTATTGTTATTATTATTATTATTATTATTGCTTTATTACCTCAGTTGGGGCACACAGCTGATGATTTCCTGATGGTAAGATTGTTTGACAGTTGAATACTTACTTTGTCTTGGAGTGTGGTGGAGACCAGATGAATATTTGTAGGTAGCACTTTTTCCTGCATTGGACGGAATGGCCCTTGGGATCTCTTCCAATTCTATGATTGTCAAAGGCTTTCATGGCCAGAATCACTGGGTTGTTGTAGGTTTTTTTGGGCTAAATGGCCATGGTCTAGAGGCATTCTCTCCTGACGTTTCGCCTGCATCTATGGTAAGCATCCTCAGAGGTAGTGCGGTCTGTTGGAACTAGGAAGAAGGGTTTATACATCTGTGGAATGACCAGGGTAGGACTGTTGTCTGCTGGAGCTAGGTGTGAATGTTTCAACTGACCACCTTGATTAGCATATAATGGCCTGACAGTGCCTGGAGCAAACTTTTTTTGAGAGGTGAGTAGATGTCCTTGTTTGTTTCCTCTCTGTTGTTGTGCTGTTGTAATTTTAGAGTTTTTTAATACTGGTAAGCCAGATTTTGTTCATTTTCATGGTTTCCTCCTTTCTGTTGAAATTGTCCACATGCTTGTATATTTCAATGCCTTCTCTGTGTAGTCTGACATTCACACCTAGCTCCAGCAGACAAGTCCTTTGTCTCACCCTGGTCATTCCACAGATATATAAACCCCCTTTCCTAGTTCCAACAGACCTCACTACCTCTGAGGATGCTTGCCATAGATGCAGGCGAAACGTCAGGAGAGAATGCCTCTAGACCATGGCCATATAACCCGAAAAAACCTACAACAACACAATTCTATTATTCTTTGTTGATTACACCATTCTAGGTAGACAAGAAGAGATGGTGGAATCTTGTCATTCCCAGTAGGTTCAGGCAAAAGCAAACTGCTGCTGCCTCTCGCATATGGTGTGTTCTTACCGATTAATTGCTTTAGACACCTTTATTGCACTCTGATGTTGTTGGGCCATGCACCTCCAATCTGTAGTGGGGAAAACTATGGTATATTAACCCCAAATGCATGACTGACAGGCTGAGCAGAGATAGCTTCTTAAACCTGGGGTGTGAAAGCCATCTCGTACACTATGCTTGAGAGGTTGGGTGAGTCAACCTTGCAAACAGCCCTGGAGTGCCTCAGCCCTGGCACCTTGCCACTTCAATAACATGCAGTCAGAAGGCTGCAAAAATAAATGCGCTGATGCGTGCTTCGAGGGCTTTTGTCTCCCAAATGAAGTCCAAGACCTGGGAGGTGTAGCCGTGCTGGCAAGGTCTGATGGTAACATTGTATTAAAAATAAAAAGAGGGAGAGAACTGGTCTATGGAACGACGTCGAGCAAGGAAGGGCAACCTGTTTCGCACTGAGAGCCCCATTAGGAACCGACTACATGCTGCCGGGGCATGGCAATTATTTTGATTAATATAATTGTGTGGCAATTAATGTGCTGAGAAATGGGAGCGCTGACTCCTTCAGCCAGCTGGAGTGACTCAGAACTCAAGAGCACTGTCAACCTTAAAGATCCAGGCTTAGAAGGTAAAGAAAAGAAACAGTTTTGAAAAGGCAAAGAAAACAGAATATTGAGTCTGAAAGCCTGGGCCTGCCTGATCCCGTACAGCTGCTGATCAGTGAGATGGAGAACCTACTCTGGGTTTTAGTTTGAACTTTACAAGAGCTCTGCAAGATACACAGACTTTTTCCTCCAAACAGGATGAGTGTCTTGGATATGTCCTTTAAGATATAGGTGGCATAGCAGCAAAAGCTTTATTTCAGATAGGTGATTTCAGAGGAGTAATCAGAACTGTTTCAGCATAATAGTAGCAAACTAAAAGCCAACAACAACAACAACAAAAACAACAACCTTGATTTTTATACCCCACCAACCATCTCCCTGAGGGGACTCGGGGAGGCTTACAAGGGATAAGCCCAAAAAATTACAGATAAAAACACAAGCAATTAAAAACATCAGATAATCACAATCGTAAACAACATCAGAACAATCTGGCTGAGAAAAGAACATAGTTGAGATTCAGGCTCAAGTATATATTGGTAGCTAACAGGTTATATATGGCTCTCAGATGACTAATGTGTTGTAGCTGTGTGTCTTCAAGTCATTTCCAACTTATGGCAACCATAAGTGAACCTATCACAAGTTTCTTTTGGCAAAATTTACCATTGCCGTCCTCTGAGGCCATGACTTGCCCAAGACTTTCCATGGCCTCCAATGTGCAAAACACTGCACCAGACTAGCTTGCTAGACCCTAACTAACAAGGTGAAAATCTCTCTTGTCTTGATTACATGGTGTTTTCCCCAAGCCTCAGTTACATTTTTTCCTCTCCTTGCTTTGAATGAAATTCCATGCTACACAATTATACCAAGCTGATACCATTTTAACTGCCATGGATGCATGATGCTACAGAATCCGGGGGTTTGTAGTTTGGGGAGGGACTGGAACCCTCTGACAGTGAACTCTAATTCTAAGTACTTCATGAGACTTCTGATCCCACCTTCTTACAGGGTGGAACCATGCCCAACAAAGTGTTATAATTTTCTTGTGTGGAAGGTCCAAGAGGCTGGGGAAAAATTATGATGGAAATCCTGCTTCATGCATGCACCAGTGCCATATGGGAGCAAGTGTAGGATTTACCAATATGCTTAGGTGTGCTAAAGCACAGTGCTCTATTGGCCAGGGACCTCCATCTTCTTGCCAATTCTTTTTACGATGGGTTTTGCTTATGTGATGCTATTATAAATTTGAAGGTGTTCTGTTTCAGAGTGATTCTAGACGTAATGACAGAGTTGACAGTCTATGCCACAAAGCAGGAAAGGTAGGTCTACTAGGCCTACTACTGCAGGGCCCAAGTAAGGGGCCTCATAACCTTACTAGCTCAGGGCCTCATTTGTCTTAAATCCAGCACTGATGGGAGCTGTTGGACGTTTTGGTTAGATCTGCAATGTCCACATTCAGTTCAATGGAAGAGGAATTGTGCATGCAGTGCGCAAGAATCCACACTTCTGCACCTTCCTGTCATGGAAGTAAGAAGAGGTCAGAATGATTGTGCTGATGACAGGCATGTAGCCGGGGAGGGGGGGGGGCTTGAGGGGCTTCAGCCCCCCCCGAAATTCTCATGGTGGTTCACGAAAAGGCCTTACTGGTGCATTATTTAAACTGTTATGTTTATTCATATCATGATCTGATAACCATACTCAATATATCCCATATGCATGGGGGTATTGGGGTAATGATACAAAAGGTTTGCTAGGCTAGACCCTCTTTCACTCAGACTCAGCCCCCCCACAAACAAACCAGCCCCCCCCCCCCCCCCCCCCCCCGAATCGAAATCCTGGCTATGGGCCTGGCTGATGATAAGAGTTCTAGGAGCCCTTTTCCTTGCCAGTGAGGGAAGCTTTGCCATTTTCCCCTCAAAATATCTGCTGGAACCTAGCAACTGTGGGAACCATGCGGGAATCATAAGTCACGCTCTGGAACTCTAGGAATATGATGTAGTGGAGTTGGACTTCTGTCTCCAGGTTACTTCTTCCCTGAATCTGATAAGCTGGTGTATGAATGGGGTTCCCTCTACAGCAGAACTTGACAGTTGCTGTCTCCCAGGCTTTGAGGTGCAGCAAAAAGAGAAACTATGTAACTATGCCTTAACTAGAAAATGCTGCTTAATCAAGCACCTTGCCTCCAGATGCAATCTCTCGGCAGCTATAGGGAATTCTCACCATTTGCAACCATTCAACCTCTGCATCTGATTGTGCTCTTGATATTCTTGTGTTTCTTGGAAATCTCGATATTCCTATATTTCTTGGAAATCTTTAAGCTCAACAATAACTCCAAACACTTATTTTGTTGTTGTTGTTCATTTGTTCAGTTTTTTCCATCTCTTCATCACCTCATAGACCAGCCCACGCTAGAGCTCCCTGTTGGCCGTCACCACTCCCAGCTCCTTCAAGGTCAATCCAGTCACTTCAAGGATGCCATCCATCCATCTTGCCCTTGGTCGGCCCCTCTTCCTTTTGCCTTCCATTTTCCTCAGCATAATGTCTTCTGCAAGTTTTCCTTTCTTCTCATGATGTGGCCAAAGTACTTCATCTTTGCCTCTACTATCCTTCCCTCCAATGAGCAGTCGGGCTTTACTTCCTGAAGTATGGAACTGGTTGGATCTTCTGGTGGTCCAAGGCACTCTCAGAACTTTCCTCCAATATCACAGTTCAAAAGCATATATCTTCCTTTGCTCAGCCTTCCCTATGGTCCAGCTCTCACATCCGTAGGTCACTACAGGGAATACCATGGCTTTAACTATGTGGATCTTTGTTGCCAGTGTGATGTCTCTACTCTTCACTAAATTACAGCGATTGGTCATTGCTCTCCTCCCAAGAAGTAAGCGTCTCCTGATTTCCTGGCTGCAGTCTGCATCTGCAGTAATCTTTGCACCTAGAAATATAAAGTCTGTCACTTATTAGTTTTGGATATTGGAACTCCTCAATTAATGGAATGACTAAAGGACTGGCTGAGACCTTGCCTTGCGCATACTTTTATCTCTTTGGATTATTTGTGCATGATTAGAACTGGATTGATTTCCCTGTAGTTCAGTGGCTCCCATATTGTGGTCTTCCAGCTATTTTGGACATCAACTCCCTGAGACCCCAGCAGGTTTGGTCAAAAGTGACGACTTGTGGTAACTAATTTCCAAAACACTTGGAAAAACAATGTTTGGGAAACACTGCTTTAACTGCTCTGATTATTTTTTTACCCATGAGCACAGGACAGATATGACCCTACTGCTGGAGTGGCTCTTATTAAGATAGCCAGATCACTTTGATACCTTGGAACAGCCCTTTGTGATTCCCCAGTAGAACAAGCCTTGGAGATGTCAGAAGCATGATGTTACAAGAGGCAATCTCCTAAGGTTGCCAGAGTGAACACTGGAGTTTTTCCAGCAGACACCAGCCAATCCCTCTCCAGTGCCAGAAATACAGCTTAATGGTGTAACATTAGAAAATGTTGACCATTTCTGCTACCTTGGCAGCCACCTCTCCACAAAAATCAACATTGACACTGAAATACAATACCTCCTGAGCTCTGCGAGTGCAGCATTTTTCCGAATGAAGCAGAGAGTGTTTGAGGATTGGAACATCCATAGCAATACCATGGTGTTTTAAATTGCTGTTATGTTTGTTTGTACGCTGCAGCATTGAATTGTTGCCAGTGTAAGCCACTCTGAGTCCCCACTCGGGGGTTGAGAAGGGCAGGGTAGAAATGTTGGGAATAAATAAATAAATAAGGTGCTTGTTTACAATGCTATTGTCCTCCCAACCTTTATACGCCTGTGAAACGTGGACTGTCTATAGATGTCCTACTCAACTCCTGGAACAATTCCATCAGCATTGCCTCTGAAAAATTCTGCAAATCTCTTGGAAAGATAAGCGGACAAATGTCAGCATGTTGGAAGAAGCAAAGACCACCAGTACTGAAGCAATTATCTTATGCCATCAACTCCACTGGACTGATTACATTGACCGAATGCCCGATCACCATCTCCCAAAGCAGTTACTATACTCCCAACTCAAGAACGGGAAACATAATGTTGGTGTTCTGGAAAATAGTTTTAAAGCCAACCTTAAAAACTGTGGCATAGACACTGAGAACTAGGAAGCCCTGGCCCTTGAGTGCTCTAACGGAGGTCAGCTGTGACCAGCAGTGCTGCAGAATTCAAAGAGACATGAATGGAGGGTGGAAGGAAGAAAAGTGCCAAGAGGAAGGCGCATCAAGCCAACCCTGATCGGGTCCGCCTCCCACTTGGAAACCAATGTCCTCACTGAGGGAGAACATGTAGATCAAGAATAGGGTTCCACAGCCACCTATGGACCCACCACTCAGACATTTCACTTGGAGGACCATCATCCTTGAGCTATGAGGGATTGCCTAAGTAACAACACTCTATCTGTTTTGTCGCACGCTGGGCTTGAAACGAATTGCCTTTAAAACAGGACGTGCAACTTTAGCCCAGCGGGAAGCCAGGGGGCCCGAAGAGAAATTCTTAAGGATTTTCACCATAAACAGTCTCTAGAGGGCTTGTAAAATATAACAAAGTCTTTTATTGGTGAACAATCAACAGAAACTTCTTTTGTCTTCAAAGGGTTAAACAAATGCTTCCAGGCTTTTGTGCAACTGGTGGCTTCTAACTGTTACTTTTACTCTAAAGGAAAATCCCTTTCCAAACTTCTCCCAGGCTAACTGTGATCCCAAACCTAACTGATGTGGGCTCCATTACCGGGTTGATCTGCATCTCAAAGCACCGAGTGGACCTACCAGTAGGCCTGTAGTCATTTCAGCTGGAGTTCTTAGATATTCAAAGCTGTTTTTCCCTCTGAAATTCCTCAGAGCTTTAGGGCTGTTTCCCTGGGAATCTTTGGGAATCTTTCTCTTAAGACTGTTCTCCCCCGGGAAGTCTTAAGGGTTGAAGCCTTTGTACACATCCTGTACACGTCCTGTACATTGATTTCCTTGCTGAGACTGACTGAAAATGGCTCCCTTCCCTTCTCAATTGTCCTGAACAGGGGGAGGAACCAAACTTAATGATGATGGACAGGGGGCCTGCCATATAACTGCAAACTTTAACAGGAAGCCACCCTTCTGCAGAATCCCAAGCCTTGGGCTGCAAGCAAACACTTAATACAAGGCAAATAAAGTGGGAGCTTCTGGTACAGCTGTACCAGCACACTATCCTGTAATGATTGTATAGAAAAGGGTATTTCAGCAAGTGTAGCTTGTACCTAGTGTTGTGATGTTCACATAAAAAGCATTCAGTTGAACATAAGAGGAAACATGCACACTTGTAAACACAAAACCTTTCCAGCCAGTCCTCTTGCCCTGAGATTATCCCCCATCAGGCTGAAGACTAGAGAAAAGGAACAATGAGCAGATTGCTCCAGCCTCAATGTCTCCTCACTGATCCTTCTGCTGAAAAAAAGGGTATTTCTCTCACACAGCCCCTGAGCTGTTCCTTGCTTAAGGACACGTCTTTAATGAAAACAAAATAGCTACTGACGAATATTGACACGATGCTTAACAGAGAGAGACACAAATCCAGGGAATGCTTGCTGCCACAAATCAAATCCTCATGCCCTTCTTTTTTACTCAGTTGCTGGGCAGGATCATAGCAGCTGGTGAAAGCATGACATAGAATTTAGAATGGCCTTAGGATTTGGAAATGAGAAAAAACAGAACATTCTACCTGGATTCAGTTTTAAAAACAAACGTGATAAATACGTGCCAAGCCTCTTATTCTTTCGTGGAACCCAGTCATCTTCAATTTATGGCAACCCTATGAACAAGTGTCTCTGCTATCAACTACCCTGTTCACATCTTGTAGGCTCAGGTTTCCTATCAAATTCTAATGCAGTCTTTTGCTTTTCTTCAAGTTTATGGAACATTATCACATTTTCTCATGCATCATGAAATATTCAAAGTGTGATAGCTTTTTGGCATACGGGGAGAGTTCATGCTTAATGTGTTCTGAAACCCATTTATTTATCCCTTTTGGCAGTCCACATTTTCTGCGTAACTGTCCTTCAATACCACATGTCAAATGAGTCGATTGTCTTCCTATCAGACTTTTGGACTGTATATCTTCACAATCATATATAGAATTGGGAAACAAGTAGTGTAACTGAGATTAAACTTCATGAGGAGGCCCTGGTGGTGCAGCAGGTTAAACTGCTGAGCTGATGAACTTGCTAACCAAAAGGTTGGTGGTTTGAATCTAAGGAGTGGGGTGAGCTCCTGCTGTTAGGCCCAGCTTCTGCCAACCTAGCAGTTTGAAAACATGAAAATGTGTGTACATCAATAGGTAGCACCCAGGTGGGAAGGTAACGGTGCTCTGTGCAGTTATGTTGACCATATGAACTTGGAGGTATCTATGGACAATGCCGGCTCTTTGGCTTAGAAATGGAGATGAGCACCACCCCACAGAGTGGGACATGACTAAATTTAATATCAGGGGGAAACCTTTACCATTACCTAAACTTCATGATCATTCATCAGCCGGGCCTTGAAGCTGCAAGGCTTTGCAATGCTAATCAAGTTGATTCATTGCAACATTCACACATGTCTCCAACAGATAAGAGTTCTTTCTCCTACCCTGGATCTTTCATAGATATATAAACCTCCCTTGTTTAGTTTCCAATATATCTCACAACCTCTGAGGATGCCTGCCATAGATGTGGATGAAATGTCAGTAGAGAATGTTTCTGGGACATGGCCATACAGCTTGGAAAACTCTCAGCAACCTATTCTCCCTCTGTTTCCATTTCTTTTCCTTCATTGCATTCCCCTTGATGAAATTTAAATTGAAACTCCTCAGGATTCCAGCATCTTCTATTTAAGGCATGGTGACTACAAAGTTTCTCCTTCTCTCTTCTCTGGACCTGAAAGGCTGGCTTCTTTTCAGCATCTGTCAAGTCCTACCTGTGGAAAGATGGACTTTATGCTTCAGATAGCAGCTTCTCAGATTCAGGGAGGAAATCTTCTGGAGCCAGAAAATCCAGTGGTACAGTTCTTGGTTAGTCAGAGACGGTGATGCTTTGGTCTATGCAAAGGGGAAAAGGAAACACCAGCTTTTGTAATGATCATGGGAAAACAAAGGACAGGCAGAGGTATAAGATGGACTCACATCTTCATGCGCTGCTAACAGGAGGCCAATCCTCTTGTATGGGAATGGTGTCATTTTGACAACACCAGAACTGCTATTCAGCGAACCGATTACGTTATTAATATACATCGTTAATGGTTCAAAAAATGGGGAAAAACTGATAACAAGATCCTACATCATGGACATACAATCGGCCCTCCATATCTATGGATTCTGCATCCAAGGATTCAACCATCCACTGCTGGAAAACATTTTCTAAAAAATCAAAAAGCTAACGCTTGGTTTTGCCATGTTGTATGCCATTTTCACCATTCTGTATATAGTGAGACTTGAGCATTCATGGATTTTATTATCCGCAGGAGGTCCCATAACCCAATCTTAGTGGATACAAGGTGCATTGTAGTTTTTAAAATTATGTCAGAAGCGAATTAAGACTATACTGCAAGTCGCTTCTGGTGTGAGAGAATCAGCCATCTCAGTTGCTCAGGGAATGCCCAGATGTGTTACTATCCTGTGGGAGGCTTCTCCCATGTCCCTGCATGGGAAGCTGGGGCTGGCAGATGGGCGCTAATGCCATCTTGCAGATTCAAACCTTCAGGTCTTCAGGTCAGCAGTTCAGCTGACACAAGGGTTTAACCCAGCTCCTCATTCGGGGACATGAGAGAAGCCTCCCACAAGGATGATAAAACATTAAAAAAAATCCCCTGGGTAACGTCCTTGCAGACAGCCAATTCTCTCACAACAGGAGGTCCTGACACGACAAAAAAAAAATTATGGATATAGAGCTTGGCTGAATATGGAGCAGTTATGAACCTGTAACTCTAGGTTATGCATCTATAGCTGCAATGTAGGATCCCAGCTGTTGTTAAGTAAGTAAGTAAGTAAGTAAGTAAGTAAGTAAGCAAGCAAGCAAGCAAGCAAGCAATGAAACGTATACATCATGTGGGTTTTGTGGTGTTAAGGCAATGCTGATAATAAATGTTGAACACCTCTTATCCAGAATGATCCAAAATCTGAAACTGATCACATGAAACGTGCTGAGATAGGGACACATTTTTTTTCTGGTGGTTCAATATACACAAATTTTGTTTCATGCACAAAATTATTAAAATATTGAAAAAAATACTTCCAAGGTGTGTGTTTGTGTCAGGTTTTACAATGTATTGTAATGTAATATAGCTGAGTCATGCACTGCTAATAGGCTTCTATTGGAAATGCTGAGTCATGCATTAACTGTATATAGGGAATCATTTGGGGAATGTGTTCTGGCCTAGTCCAGGTGATTGTGAATGATGTAATCCTGGGTCTGAGTTAAGTTAATGAGTTGGGAACCAATCAGAGATTGCTATGTGTAATTGTATAGAATTGTATATAAGGAAGTCATGTAGAGTGTATACTCTCCTTGTGCTGTGATGCTGTTCGTCGAAGGCTCTATGTAATTGATTAAAAGAACCTGTCTGCTAAGACAAGATATAACTGTGTGCTGTGGTAAGTTTGTAATGTCATCTAGACTGGGGGAAAGACAATGGTAAAACTGACAATGGCCGGGCATGTGCTCAAGTGTCTGTAAAAGGTTCCAGAGTGACTGCAGGCTGTGGGAGCAGTTGACTGAAAATACTGTGCAGGAAGAAGCTACTGGAAAGCGCTGAAAGTTGTGCAACTGATCTGCTGCTGAATTGTGAAATTAATCTCAACAGTTTGTGTTTGTATAAGCTATATATGGAACATCAATTCATTTAGTCCCATCTCCAAGAAAACTTATTATGGATACATATGCTAATACAGGTCATCCAAAAATTGAAAAAAAATCCAAAATATGAAACTCTTCTGGTCCATAGCATTTGGAGAAGGAATTCTCAAACTGAAATAGTAACAGGAATAACTATAATAATCACAACAAGGAAGGAGGGAGGGACTGGATGATGATGAAAAGAATCAGTTTTGCATATCTTTTTTTTCTAAGCAATACAGATGGGTTCTCTCTTACCTGTACCTAGAACCCTTATTTGAACAAAGTAGAAACATTACAGAGTATCTCCCTCATTTTTAAAAGCAGCCAGAGGAGGATTCCTGCCTCTCCACTGCCAACTTGGCAACCTTCACAGCAATTAGGGATTGCACAAAACTCTGGCCCGTTTTCCACATGGAGTGGGAGAGAGTGAGCGAGAGACAAAATTACCTTCAGATTCATTTTGTCTTTCTTCCCCTTGAAGGAATGATCTCACAGAGCAGTGGGGTGGTGTCAGGGTGGAGCTGGGAGGGATGGGCCAAGCCCAAAGCCCTTTTTACTTGTTTTTTTGATGTTGTCCGAAGAATGCTTGAACATGTAGAAAGTTCTATTGTCTCCTCTGACATGCCGTTCCTTTTCACATAGCCTGGCATAACCATTCAGAGCAATGAAATTGGGGCTGCTTTTAAAATGTTTATTTGGTGTGTGTTGGAAGAGGGGTAGTCTTATACGGCGAGTATTCCCCAAACTCCATATTTTAACTGGAAAAGTTGGGGGTCGTCTTATATGCCCAGTTGTCTTATATGTGGGAATATACAGTAATTATCCTGTTCCAGCAGTGGTTAGTAAAACATAACAACAACATAGAAGCAGAAAGGCCCATCACACCAGGTAGAGGATGGGGATGTGATGGGATTGGCAGATTTCGATGGGTTTGCCCATCAATAGTTCAGGATGGGTTAATCATGCAGAGTAGACAAACTGGCATTGGGATGCACAGTTGTGCTTTAGGAACTGTAACCATTTCTAGTTTCCCTCCCTTGTGTAATAATGCCCTATTCCTTTTAAAATATAAGAAGTGATAGTATTAATTTATTAATGACCTAGATGAAGGGCTAGAAGGCAGGATCATCAAGTTTGCAGACGACACCAAATTGGGAGGGATAGCCAATACTCCAGAGGACAGGAGCAGGATTCAAAAAGATCTTGACAGATTAGAGAGATGGGCCAAAACTAACAAAATGAAGTTCAACAGGGACAAATGCAAGATACTCCACTTAGGCAGAAAAAACAAAATGCAAAGATACAGAATGGGTGATGCCTGGCTCGAGAGCAGTACGTGTGAAAAAGATCTTGGAGTCCTCGTGGACAACAAGTTAAACATGAGCCAACAATGTGATGTGGCGGCAAAAAAAGCCAATGGGATTTTGGCCTGCATCAATAGGAGCATAGTGTCTAGATCTAGGGAAGTAATGCTACCCCTCTGTTCTGCTTTGGTTAGACCACACCTGGAATATTGTGTCCAATTCTGGGCACCACAATTCAAGAGAGATATTGACAAGCTGGAATGTGTCCAGAGGAGGCAGCAGTGGTTCTCTGAACCTCCGCGGCTCAGAGAACTTTACCACTCCTTGGAAAGGTCTGGAGACCCCAAATTCTCCCCAACACCGACGGACAAGGCCGGGTTGGCAACAATTCCGTAGTGGGTACAGGTGGGAAGGAGGGGGTCCGGAGGGAGCCCCCCCAACCCACTAGCCCACGGACGACGAGACCCAAAGGAGAGGACGCCGACCAAAAGGAACGGCAGCAAGCCTACCGCCCTCATAGCCTAAAGAGTCAGCAATAACAACAAGGAATACAAGAAAGATAAAGGAAACAGGGAAGCAAAAGAAAGAAAGAAAGAAGAACACTTAAAGGTAGCATCCTGATATGTAAAAATATTTAATACAACATATCCACAAACTTATAAAATATAGACTGAGAGAAGAAAGGAAGAGGAAGAAGGAAAGCTTTACTTACCAAGGGGAAACTACTAGTAACTACAAGCAGGACGGAGAGAGGCGGAGGACGGTGAGAGGAGGCTGCGGAACAAGATTGGCGAGGCGCGAGGGTATCGCAAGGAAACCCGGAGCGGGGGCCGGAGCTGGAGACAGAGCGGGGCCAAGGAGAGGAGGGAGAGCCCAGAGGACGGTGAAAAGGATCAAGACAGGAGTGGAGGAAGAAGAAAAGCCGCAAATTGCTGTGACTGTCGTAAAGGCTACAAACGTCGCAAACGCTACCAAAGTGCTGCAAACTTTGCCACAGGCACAGAGAAAGACCCGACGAGGCAACAAATAAGAAAATAGATAGAGACCAAAAACAAAACATAGCTTGGTAGAATTAGGGTGGCTGAGAGTGCGGGACCCAACAATCAAACAATTAAACAACGAAGTGTCCTAACAACCAGGCATCGACCAAGGTAAAACGCACTGATAAAGTGCAAACTCTTTTTTCTTCTATTTTTTATTAAAGCAGCCTCAGTCAGAATAGAGATAGAGATAGAGCTACCCAAAAACTTATCCTCTACCTTGCCCTTCTGTTTGCTCTGTTTTGTACAAGAATATATTGAATGTATTGTTAAGAAGATATTGTACCGAAAGTATTGTTAAGAATTGTGTGTAAATAAATATAATTGTATAGAATTGTGAAACCCTCGCTGAGTAAGGGAAACACCAGAACAAAGGAACAAAACCATTTAGAGTAGAGAGAACTTAAACTATTATAAATTAACATATACCCAACACAAATATTAATTTATTTGCACTAATTGCATTAAGATATTAGAGTATACATGTGTCTATATGTATATGTATTATTGTACTACTGTGTGGTTATAATATTATAAGTAACTCCAGATAATTGTACCAATTGACACACAAGGTAGTAACAATGCTAAAGTCAAACTAAACGACCAGCTGTAATTAGAACTCAAACAATCAACTGAGTGAGAAATTACAAGTAATTTACTGAACCTATTGGTGAGCCCACCAAGCAGAACTTTACAGATTTTCAGAGAAAAAAAAATTGACCCTATCCTCAAATTACAAACAATGGAGAAGATAAACCCAACAAAACTAGTCAAAGGAATAGCAGCCAGAAGGAATTCTCTTCAGGGGGAACCTACACCTAAAGAACCTACAGCTAAAGATATAATGGCGGAACTAGTTAAGATACAAGAAACACAAGAAAAAATGCAGGAAGCACAGACAAAAATACAAAAATCTCAAGAGAAACTGGAGAATCTAGAAACCAAATTACAAAAAATGCTAAAAGAAGAGATGGGGAAAGTAAGGGAGGAAATCAAAGAAGAAATTATGATTATCAAAACAGATATGAGTACAATGAAAAAAGAAGTTAACGAAATGAAAAGAGAAAATGAAACACAGAAAAAATCAGTGAACAAAATGAACAAAAGAGTAGACAAAGTGGAAGAGTTAACGGCCAAGTTAAGAAGATTGCAAGAGACAACTGAAATGAGAGAGACAGAATATCAAATAAGGATGAGGAATATTGAAGAACGTGAGCAAGACAACATCAGAAACATAGTAATTGAGATAACAGCCAAACTGCTAGAAATGCCACACGAGGAAATGGAAAAAAATACTGATCGAGTATACAGGGTACAAACGACCTACGCCAAAAAGAATGGCACTCCAAGAGACACGGTGGTGCACCTGTCCAAAAAATGTCTAAGAGACCAAATACTAATGAAAAATTCCAAAGAACCGACAATTTACAGAGGAAAAAAAGTCACCATTCTAAAAGAGATACCATCATTTGCAATGAACAGAAGAAAGGAATATTACTTCCTAACGGATGAACTAAAAAAACAGCAAATCAAGTTCCGATGGGAAAAATATGAAGGAATAATGGTCACATATGGTAACGAGAAATACTAGCTAACATCAGTAGATAAAGCAAAAGCCTTCTACAAAAAAATTAAAAAAAAAGAACAAGAACAAAATCAAGGCTTAAGAAATCAAGGCAGTGGAATGACACCCAAGGACTCCAAAGAATCAGAGGAGGACGAGATGGATTTAGAGGAAACGCCCAACGAAAGAGGAAAGGGTGAAAAGAGAGCCAGATTCACGTCCCCAGAAAATTACGCCAAACAAATGCACAAAAATAAGGTAGCCAAGGACTTAACCGATCCAATACCAGATGATGAAAATAAAGATTGTATCGAATAATGTTAACGGGCTTAACAGCCCCAATAAAAAGAAATTAATATGCAACCAACTTAAGAGTATGAGATGTGACTTAATCGCAATACAAGAGACACACATAATGCAGAAGCACTCAGCACACCTAGAAAACAAGCAATTAGGAAAATTATTTTATTCCTGTTCACCAAAAAAGAAAAAAGGAGTTGCCATTTATATAAAGGATTACCTGGACCCTGTACTAGCATTTAAAGACGATGAAGGCAGAGTAATAGCGGCCAAAATTAAAGTAGAGAACTCGGATATTCTCATATGTAATATATACGCTCCAAATGGAGCAAAGTCTGCCTTTGTTAATTACCTAAAAAAGAAACTAGTAGAGCATACCTACGACAACTTACTATTAATAGGAGATTTCAACGGAGTAATAGACTGTAAAATAGACAAATCCAATAAAAATAAAACAAGAGGGAGAGACCCCAAAGGGGGGAGGCTCCCACTTAACTTTCTACAAATACAACAAGAATTTCAACTAAAAGACATTTGGAGGATGAAAAACCCTGAAACCAAGGATTACACCTTCTACTCCAATAGGCATGACACATGGTCCAGGATAGACATGTGCTGGGCGTCCAACAGCCTAGCAGTAAAAACCACCAAAGCAGAAATATTACCAATGATACATACGGACCATTGTCCGTTAAGGATAGATATACAGATAAGACAGCACCACAGAAGATGGAGATTAGACAATCTATTAATAAAGTCAGAGAAAGATATAAAACATAACAAAAAAAATCCTACGAGAATTTTTTGAAAACAACTTAGATAAGGGTACAAAAATAGAAACGGTTTGGGAAACAAGCAAAGCATTTATGCGGGGCCATTTCATACAACAGGGGGCTATAAGAAATAGAAAGAGGAGAGAGAAAGAGACAGAGCTGGAGAAAAAATTAAAAGAAAAAGAAGATATACTTAAAAAAAGAACAGGAAATAAAAAAATTAAATTAGAAATAGAAATAATCAAAAAAGAAATAGAAGAATCACAAATACAACAAATGGCCAAAAGCATGAACTATCTTAGAGCACAGCACTTTATAAAAGCGAACAAACCAGGAAAATACCTAGCCAAAAAACTTGCCAAAAGGAAGCAACAAAAATACATAACCCAAATCAAGGAAGGAGATAAAAACTACACTAAAGAAAAGGAGATTGCGGAACAATTTAGGAAATTCTACCAAGAACTTTACAGAGAAGACCCGATACCTAAAGAGGACATAACGTCATTTCTTTCCAAACAAAAAATTTCAAGAATCTCCGACCTGGAAAGAGAATACATGAATAAACCGATTGAGGAAGAGGAAGTAATAAAACATATAAATAAACTAGCAGCCAACAAGACTCCTGGACCAGATGGACTCACTGCCCAATATTACAAGATCTTCAAAGACGAACTAGCAACCCACTTAAAAGAAATAATGAATAACATCATGAAAGGAGAAGAAATGCCAGAGACATGGCACGGAGCTAACATCACGCTTATCCACAAAGAAAATACAGAACCCACCAACTTAAGAAATTATCGACCTATTTCACTCCTGAACTATGATTACAAAATATTTACAAGCCTCTTAGCAGAAAGATTTAAAAAACTTCTACAAGAAAGAATAAAAGAAGATCAAAGAGGATTCTTACCAAATAGGCAAATGAGAGACAATATAAGAATAGTGATAGACATCATTGAGCTGTATGAAAAAAATCCTCAAAAAGATATAGGCCTACTATTTTTAGATGCGGAAAAGGCTTTTGATCGTACAAATTGGGACTTCGTAACAGCAGTACTAACAGAAATGGACATTGGTTATTCCATCCAAAATGCCATAAGAGCGATCTATACAAACCAATCTGCGGCCGTAATAGTGAATGGACTACAATCAGAAAAGATCAAGATACAAAGAGGGGTAAGACAGGGTTGCCCCCTGTCCCCCCTCTTGTTTATATTGGTAAGACAGGGCTGCCCCCTGTCCCCCCTCCTGTTTATATTGGTGCTGGAAATCTTACTAGATGATCTGAGAAAAGATAACAATCTTAAAGGTCTGAATATTAGAACGGAAGAGTACAAGGTATTAGCCTTTGCCGACGACCTGGTATGTGTAATAGATAATCCAGCACAAAACACCACGAAATGGCTAGCAAAAATTGAAAAGTTTGGAAGACTGGCAGGGCTTAAAATAAATAAAAACAAAACAAAAATGCTAACAAAGAATGTAAATAAGGAAAAAAAAGACAAAATCTATAAAGATACAGGAATAGAGGTAGCCAAAAAAATTAAATATCTTGGCATTGTGATCTCCCCCTCTAATAGACATCTGTTCAGGGAAAATTATGAAAAAGTTTGGACAGAAATAAAGAAAAAATTAAAAAATTGGAAATACCTTAATCTTTCCTTATTAGGAAAGATAGCAGCTATTAAAATGAGTGTGCTCCCCAAACTAATATTCTTATTCCAGATGATTCCAATCATCAAAACAAGTTCATGTTTTAGAACATGGAATAAAGACATTTTACAGTTCATCTGGGAAGGGAAAAAACACCGAATAAACTTTCAAAATCTCACAGATGCAAAACAGAGAGGGGGTCTGGCTTTACCAGACCTCCAGACATATCATGAAGCGTCCGCCCTACTATGGGCAAAAACATGGGCCTCCTTAGATCAGAAAAAAATTCTAACCCTTGAAGGACACGACAACAGACGAGGATGGCACGCATACCTATGGTATGAAAAGGCGAATATCGAGAGGAACTTCACAAACCATTATATAAGATCTTCCCTATTGAAAACATGGAACAAATACAAAAGTCTGTTTTACAAAAAAACACCTACATGGATATCACCAATGGAGGCACATCACAAGAAGGAAATTCCAAGAAGTAAATGGCTCAATTACAAGCAATTGATTATAAAAATCAATGGCGAGTGGCATCTGAGACCCCTTGAGGACTTGAAAAAAGACGACAAGGAACTGAGCTGGCTTCATTACTTGCAAATTAAAGAACATTTCAAAATTGACGCAAAATTAGGATTTAACGAAATTGATACATGCTGGGACATGATCATGAAGAAAGACAAAAAATTGATAAAAATTTTGTACCAGAAGTTATTAGAATGGAAGAACGAAAAAGAATTGATTAAAGAAAATATGATCAAATGGGCCAAGGACATTGGCCACTCAATACTACTTCACGAATGGGAACAAATCTGGAGGAATAAACTTAAATTCACGAAGGCGACCACGATTATCGAAAATTGGTACAAGGTATTTTATAGATGGCATCTAACACCAGCCAAATTGGCCAAATTTAACAAAAAGAATACCGGAACCTGCTGGAAATGTAAAAAAGAAAACAGAACCTACTACCACCAATTTTGGCAATGTAAAGAAATCAAAAAATTTTGGCGGAGGGTACACAAACAGGTTCAAAAGATTATCCACGCTAAATTCGACATGAAACCCGAATTCTACTTATTGAACATAACGAATATAAATCTTAAAAAAAATCAAGAAAAAATGTTCTTTCATCTATCCGCAGCGGCGAGAATATTAATTGCCAAAAAATGGAAAAATAAAGAAATCCCTAGCAATGAAGAATGGATAGAAAAACTGATAGAACTTAAAAATTTAGACAAGCTTTCACAAACTTTAGAAAAAGAAGATAGTAACAAGCTAACGAATTGGAAAGACCTAGAAGAATATCTCAAGAAGCAAACCAAATTAGATATATAAGGAGCTACAGCATAGCAGATTAAGGAACACTGAAGAGTAAAGAAAACTCATGGACAAGATGTTATTTTCCCTGATGATCGAACGGGAGTCCGACAACCCACACCCCTCTTTCTTCTTTTTTTCCCCTCCCCACTACCCAGTCCCAGCCCCTCCCCCT
>NW_026847549.1:11602021-11609521 GCF_025583915.1 Anolis sagrei ordinatus
CTCTCTTCATCTTGAAACCAGACTTGAAACCAGACAGAAGCTATCTCTTGACAGTCTTCTGGAAAGTAGGACACAAGGCAATCTTAGGCTTATGGTAGTTACTTGATTCATGATTCATTAATGTTTTTATTTTGAGAAGCCATGAAGAGTCGGAAGCGACTGAACGACAACAACAACCATCCACTTGTGCTTCTTGCAGCAATGAGCTCCATCAATGAATGGTATATTGTTGAACAAAGTACTTTCAACCAGTTATTTCACTGGGCATTGTGCATAGTCTAAAATTATGAGAGTCAAAGGAGGCAGTGGGATTCACACTTCTTCCCTACTTCCAGTAGCAACAGATGACTTCCATATTAGTGGGATAATGAACTAACTCCAGCGTTTAACCTGAACTTTGAAGGATTTTGAAAGAGCTAACCATCCCAAAAACAGATCCATAGATAGTTTTTTTGAAGCTTAGACAAACACCAGGAGGGGGTTCACCATCTCATTGACATGAATGGCATCAACTACAACTGGAAGGAAATGGAGAAAAAAGAGAACATTGAATCCCATTGAATCGGTGGGGCTTGTGTAAGTGCCAAGTTACCATCCAGTAAGTGATTCATGAGACTAGCTGGGACTAGTAACAAAATTTTTGCACTATAATATTAAAACACAATTAAATAGATTATAATATTAAAACAGGCTCTGAATCAAAAGCAATTTGAAAAATACAGTAGGGGAAGTACAGGACACACATACCCACTTATTAAAATACCTGTCCTCAGCAATAGGTGAGTTCTTCAAAGTCTACATGAATAAAAATATCTGTGCTTCAGGTATAGTCCCTGGATGTATCTGAGGCAAATATCTTTTTTTACAGTCCTTGGCTGAAAGTCGTCATGGTATTGTGGTTTGCACATTGTTATGACTCTAGAGACTAGTATTCAAACTCTTTCCAGCATTAGAAACCTATTGAATGACCTTTGTGAGTCACAATTTCTTAGCCTCAAAGGAAGGCAATGACAACACCCCTCAGAACAAATATTGCCAAGAAAATCATACATAAGGGTCACCATAAGTTGGAAACAAATTGAGGGCTCATAGCAACAAATACTCCCTAGCATCTCCAGCCCAATCAGGAGACCACAGAATCTTGGCTTTATTGGTTCACATTGCCTTGTTTGAAAAGTGTTGGTGTCCAGGTATCACGAGTGGGCATGGCCAGTGCCAAGACTGGGTGAGTATAGAATAAAATAGAGGGAGGTCTCAGAACTACGGTAGGTGGGTTGATAAAATGGGCCAAGGACTACATGTAACCTGGCTAAGTTCCATAGTTTTGCAACCATTGAATAAAACTACCAAATATATGTTTCTTGAAAGAAAGTCTCTTGCACAACATGTAAGAAAGCTGCTACCAGTCATTGTAGATAGCAAATTGCACACACTGAGGAAGAATTTGAATCCCTCCTAAAAACCGAATTTGGCTTTTGGACCACAATCCCTTTTGCCTGATATTTGTGGTTTTCCAGCTCTGTAAGGAAACCTTTCTCATTAAAAAAAAGGTTTTTCCTTGGAGGTTGAAACAAGGTTAGATGTCCATCTCTCAGGAGTTTGTTAGCTATGTATTTCTGTGTGGTAGTAGGTTGGTCCAAAGGACTCTTGGGACACTTTGCAAATCTATGATTTTCCAGTGTGCTTGCTTATTGTTCCATTGTGCAAATCAAAGTTTCCACAGTCCTGCTGGTACACAGAAATAGCTATGCACTGTTCAGGAATGTAAAATTATGTGGATGGAATCCTGTTGGTTAGGTCCTAGAAGAGAACAATTGGATCCCATTTAATCCTGTGTAATCATAACCCATCTTAACAGTTGCATCAGGCAAAGGAGGTCTGTTCTGCAGGATGACATTTCTACCCTCTCCCACCAAATAGTGAGGCTGTGATAAGGACTTGTGGCAGAGGTACTGTTTGCCATTGTCACAGGCTTGCTCTCTGGCAGGAGGGAGTGGGACACATCATCTTCCTTGCACTCAGACTGGAAGCTCCTTCAACCAATCTGGAAGGTCACTCTTAAGATAGACCAGGGAATGTTGGATCAGGGATGCCACTTAGTTACATCTCCTTAACCCAGTGGTTCTCAACCTGGGGGTCCCCAAATGTTTTGACCTTTAACTCCCAGAAATCCTAACAGCCGATAAACTGGCTGGGATTTCTGGGAGGTAAAGGCAAAAACTGCTGGGGAGCCACAGGTTGAAAACCACTGCCTTAACCCATCTAGAATTAATTGTATTTGAGAAAAATTGTGTTACATTTTAAATTTTCCCTTGTAATATTAACTGCTTAGTGGACCTTGAACCTATAATGGAAACTCACAATTTTCTAAAAGTTGGCCAAGATCCACAAAAGAGCTGTGCCCCTTTCACATCTGGTCACTCTAGTTGTAGAAGGACAAGAAGATCAACTGTTTAATAACATAGACTACAGCCACATTCTAATTACCATATATACTCATATGTTAGTCAACCTCATGTGTAAGTCAAGGACAGGTTTTGGGGCCAAGGTAATGTATTTTCATATGACCTATGGATCAAGCAAGGCCATTTTGTAGACAGGAAAAAGCACCAATGCCATCTCAGGAGTCAGATCCCCTTAGCCACCACTGTTATTCTTCCACCCAGGTATTCAAAAAGGTCAGAAGTGGCACCACAAAGGAGAATATGGGGTGGGGTGTGTGCTTCTTTTAGATGGATAAAATTCTTGCCTTTTGCCATTCTATTCAGAAAAGGGGATGGTGTGTGTGTTTGTTTGTTTGTTTGTGTGTACACACACACACATGGCTAAGATACAGTACTCATATTGACCCAGAGATAAGTTGACCCAGGTTTTTGTGTTGATTTTTTTACTAAAATTTCTAGACTTGCACATGTCTATATATGACATTATGTAAAGGGATGGATGGATCAGGCCCAATGGTTAATACTCACAATACTATAAGGTGCCCGTAAGATTCTCACTGCTGCTTTGGGTCTCAATCAAGAGAGAAAAATGGGGGTAACAACAAGAACAACACAATAGAGATATCGGGTCTGGGGCTAAAAGACAGAGAGTTGCTTTATGTTGGGATACCTAATGAATCTCCCTGGTTTATAATCCACCATTTCCCTGAGATAGTCCAAACATCTGTACTTAGGAGGCTTGGAAAGTACTAAACTAGAGCTCCAATTCCTGGAATTAGAAAAGCTTTAAAAGTCCACCTTAATTTCTACAGAAGAGCCCAAAATGCCAAGTAACTGCTGTTTAATTATGTAGCAATTTAATGAGGTTTATTGGTAAATAAATTCCAGGTGATTATAGAGTAATGACATGTCCCTGCAGACTAGTGAGTAATTGCATTTATCAGATCCAAAAGAAATTTCCATATAACCTGTATAGAAAACTGGAAGGAAGAGATAATTAGGTCTCTATTCCTTGCAACTGCAAAGTTGTTGGTTTTTCTTTAAAAAACAAACTAAATATTGCCTTCTCACTACACAATAATTACGGGAAAAAACTTCATCAGAACAGAAAGATGAATTGACCCCTAAAAGACCTAATTTTATTTCCATTAAAAATCAACATTTTGAATCCTATGAAGCCTTCAAACATAATAACGTTTTAGAACTTTTGAATGTTTATTCCCATTTTATGTGGAAACCCAGGCCTCCTCCATTGTCATTTCATTAAGATGAATCTTGAGATATACCTTTTCAGATCTTTGGTCCAGTCTCTTTCTTTTTGCCTGTTTAAAGGAGAGTTACAATGTGGTAAGGAAAGACCGGTTTAAGACATGAAATGGATACACTTCTAACTCTTCGAAGGTCATTGTGACATGAATTACAAAACGGAAATTAATCCTATTGCTTAAATAACATGTAATGTGGTTTCTCTACTTGTTGCATTTCATCTGCTGTTGCAAATTGCATGAAAAACTATATTCGCAATCAGAGAACTTGGCCAAGATCTGGAGACAGTTGATGTAGTGAATTATCCAGTGTAAATCAGCAGAATTGAGAAGGACTCAAGGTGTCTAGCATAGGGTGCAACTACACTGTAGAGTTAATGCAATCTGACAATGTCAAAACATTCACCGCGTGGCATGATCTGATTGAATCCTGAATGCTGTAGTTAGACGAGGCACAAGTAATCTTTGGCAGAAAAGATTAAAGACCTTGAAATGCAACTCCCATGATTCCATAGCACTGAGCTCAAGTGGTGTCAATATTAATTCTGCAGTGTGGATGCACTTTAGGACTTGGAAGGAAGTAATTGAAGCTTCCAAACAGTTCTCAAAGGCAGCCCCATGTAGAGCGCATTACAGTAATCAAAATGAGATGTAACCAGAGCATGGACCACCATGGCCAAGTCAGACTTCCGAAGGTACGGGCGCAGCTGGCGCACAGGTATTAATTGTGCAAAAGCTCCCCTCGTCACCGCTGAAACCTGGGATTCCAGACACAGCAATGAGTCTATTTATTTATTTTTATTTGTTTACATCATTTCTACCCCGCCCTTCTCACCCCCGAGGGGGGACTCAGGGCAGCTTACATGGGCAACAATTCAATGCCATAATATCAGTACAACAACATAAAATCAAATACATAGAAAATTAACAATAACATTAATTAAAATCACATACTCATATACTAACATAGTTGCCTAATCAAAATCACATATCCATTTCCAATTGTCATAATCCTGTGGTCCGGTTCAGTGTCTAAAGTGCTGCTATGTCCACTAGCCGAAAGCCTGGCTCCAAAACCATGACTTTAGTTTTTTCCTAAAAGTGAGGAGGGAGGACGCCAATCTAATCTCACTGGGGAGTGAATTCCACAAGCAGGGGGCCACCACTGAGAAGGCCCTGTTCCTCGTCCCCACCAGATGCGTTTGTGACGCCAGTGGGACTGAGAACAGGGCCTCACCAGTAGATCTTAAATTACGAGGTGGAAGGTATAGAGAGATCACTCCAAAGCTGTGAACCTGTATCTTCAGGAGTGTAACCCCATCCAGTACAGGTTGGAACCCTATGCCCTGTTTGGCCTTTCGACTATATATGACTGAATACTACAGTTAGGACAATCACTTCAAACAATGACCCATAAAAGCCAATATAACTAAACCGAGACTGTTGTGCTTTGGACATATTTTGTGATTTTTCTGCTTCTTGGCAGGTGGTTGACTGGATCAGGGGTCCTCAAACTTTCTAAGCCAAGGGCTGGTTCATGGTCCCTCAGACTGTTGACTATACATATAAATATAAATTGAACCAATTCCTATGCACACTGCATATCTAATTTGTAGTGCAAAGAATTTAAATAACAATTTTTTTTGTTGTGTCAGGAGTGACCTGAGAAACTGCAAGTCGCCTCTGGTGTGAGAGAATTGGCCGTCTGCAAGGACGTTGCCCAGGGGATGCCCAGATGATTTGATGTTTTTATCATCCTTGTGGGAGGCTTCTCTCATGTCCCCGCATGAGGAGCTGGAGCTGATAGAGGGAGCTCATCCGCCTCTCCGATTCGAACCTGCGACCTGTCAGTCTTCAATCCTGCCAGCACAGGGGTTTAACCCACTGCGCCACCGGGGGCTCCTAAAACAATATTTAAAATGGAGAACAATTTTAACCAAGTTAAACTTATCAATATTTGAATGGAAAGTGTGGGTCAACTTTTGGCTAAGTTAGTCAAGTTCATTGGGATTATTGTGTGTCATCAAGTTGTTTCAGACTTAGGGGGACCCTAAGTCTAAAGTTTAGGGTGTGGGCCAGGTAAATGACTTTGGAGTGCCGCATCTGGCACACCGGCCTTAGTTTGAGGATCACTAGACTGGATAATCAAACTTGGTTAGAAAGGAGGAAAAAAAGAAGACCACGTCTCAGATTAATGGACTCAAATGAGGAAGCCATGTCTGCCCTATGTCTGCTAGACCTGAGGATAGGTGACTTGGAGGCCTCTCATTCATAAGTTTGCCATAACTCAAATCTGACCTGACAGTAGCCTATAACAAGCTTGTACATTTGGAAGACCTTTATTTCTTTAATTCATGTGATTTCTGAATACTAATTAATCAGAATAGATGCAATCCAGTGAATAACACATGTGCATGATGTTACTCCATATACTCCGGCATTTCTCAGATGTATCTCAGAACATGTGCATGGTTCCAAGTTCCTATAATATTCCAAGGGGTCTCTTCTTAACTATCAGGGGTGTCCCTTTCCTTTTTCTGTTTTATATTTCTTATCCCCAAAGCAATTTGAAGACATATACTACAGGATATTTTGTTTCGAAGCAAAGAGAAACTGCTGTTGCAACTCAGGGTAAGCTTTGCCTTGATTCCAAACACCACCACACAAGAGCTGTAGTTTTATAGTTTATTGAGGAAAAAGTCCAAGTCAAAATAAAGAATAAGCATTGCAAAGTTCCAAAGGTTTAGGTTAAATGCAGAATATAGTTCCAAAGGTCTTCAGGTAAAAACAAGAGGCACAATCCTATAGGCAAAGATCAAAACAGAGTCCATGATGCAAGCAGTAAAACAATTGCCCCAAGAATCACAAACTAAGAAACCCCAAGCGTGCTGCTTTCCAGTTAAGGTTATTCCATGAAGCTTTCAGGCAAACAAGCTACGTTGAACTGATGCTTTCTCTTTGTTTGCAAGAAGCCTAAATAACTTTCGACAATGAAAACATTATGCTCTCACCAACATGAAAGCATTGCGATGACCTTTCCCCGAGCTGGCTTCTCGTCTGCCGGCCAGGTGAAAACTCCGTCTGACCCGCAAATCAAGATGGGCTTGCCGGGTCAGGTCACTATCAAGGCTTTCTGCACTTTCACTATCAGCATGGGAAGGAGGCAAAGGCCTCTCCACCTGTTCACTATATACTTCGTTAAAATTCTTTTCTTCTGAGAACCGCTGTGTGGTTGACTCTCTACTGTCTGTGGGAGCCTCAGAAAAAGACCTAGAAGCAGGCCCAGAGATCTGAGGCCCAGAAAAAGAGCCAGGAATCTGAATTCCATCATCCTCATCCTCAGGGAACATCTCAGCTACAACAGTAGGTTTGCTTT
The DNA here is from genome assembly GCF_025583915.1 of Anolis sagrei ordinatus. NCBI lineage: Eukaryota > Metazoa > Chordata > Lepidosauria > Squamata > Anolidae > Anolis > Anolis sagrei. Next base: position 11,609,107 of record NW_026847549.1, read on the forward strand.
TGCAAGACTTTGGCCCTCTTCTCCTCTCACTCCTACTGATTTAACTACTTTTAAATGTTGTACTCAGTTTGCAGCAAATGAAGTGAGCTGAGGGTAAAGGTAAAAAGGAGGAGGAGGAGAGAGAAACTGGTACATTTAAAAAGTCAACAACAAAGTGGGACAGCAAATGATTACCCTAGGTCATCCTTGCCAAACTGGGACAGTTGGAGTATATGTTAGAACCAGATGTTTGGTGTGGCCCACACCTCTCCCTTTGAGTGACAGCACTTACTTGTAGGCTACATATTCCTAATTTCAGTTGTGAATTCCAACTGGCATATTTTGGATGTTCCTGGATGAACAGCCAAGATAGATTGAATTTCGTCAATACCGTTCTCAAATAATCACAGCTCAAGTTATCTTTTCAAACAATCAG
>NW_026847549.1:11614521-11630287 GCF_025583915.1 Anolis sagrei ordinatus
ACCATCTCCGGAAGCCCCCCATCCGCTACATTCCAACGGTCTTGAAATTCCATCTGGGTCATAATAGTATTGAGTTAATTGACCATCATCTCAGCCCCATAGGAGGGTGTTATATACCATCAGCTGTACATTCCTGGGCCTATATAGGCTGAATTTGTGATATTAACACGGGATATAGCACTTTATATAAGGAAAGCACTTTAAGGCGCCTGCCTGTGCCGCCAACTACATTAGCACTTTCGCCCCTCCTAGCCCTCCGTGCCGCACCTTATTTATTGCACTTTAGCTACTGCACTTTAGCTATTATAGCGATTGCACTTTAGACCTGGCTCTTTATTGTGCACTTTATGAACTATCTTAGTGGTGTGGCCAGAACATCCAACACCGCCTTGTATTGCTGTTATCTATGTGGTCCCCCATCCCCCTCTGTGTGTTATCCTTGTTACTATTGTATGGTGCGAGGGACAGGGGAGGAGGTGGGTTGGACCCTATAAATAAAAATGAGGTGGGGAGGGGGGTAGTGGGGAAGAAAGTAGATTGGCTAAGACCAGGAAGTCAAACAACGAATAAAGCTGGATGTAAGACCTTGGCGTTAGACTGCGGCATGGAGGGGGGGAGGTGTTCCATGAGCCGAGGGGCCCCTATAGAGGTCGTGGTGGGAAGGAGGAGATGCGGGAAAAGGAGACCTCGAATTCGGCCTAATTCGGACCGCTTATCTAAATTAACTATTCCCAACCGGTCTCCTAAGGTAAATTGGTGTAACCAGGTGAGCGGGCCCTCTGGCTTGAAGGTGGTGTTGTTGAACGCCAGGTCTGTCAACGGAAAAACATCTTGGATCCAGGATTTAATCCTGGAGGAGCGGGCAGATCTGGCGTGCATCACGGAGACCTGGCTGGATGAAGCGGGGGGCGTAAACCTCTCCCAGCTTTGTCCTCCAGGCTTCTCCGTGCAACACCAACCAAGAGCCGGAGGACGGGGAGGCGGGGTCGCAGTGGTCTATAGAGATTCCATCCATCTGACCAGGAGCCCCATCCCGCAGACCACAAACTTCGAATGCGTCCACCTGAGGGTGGGTGACCGGGACAGAACAGGGATTCTTGTAGTGTACCGTCCACCTCGCTGCACTACAGTCTCCCTGCCTGAGCTAGCGGGGGTGGTCTCGAGCCTGGTAGTGGAGTCCCAACGGCTTCTTGTGCTGGGGGACTTCAACATCCATGCCGAGGCGACCCTCACAGGAGCGGCTCAGGACTTCATGTCTGCCATGGCAACCATGGGGCTGTCCCAACAAATAACTGGCCCCACCCACTGTGCTGGACACACATTGGACTTGGTTTTCTGCCAGGGATGGGAGCAGGGTGGCGGTGTGGAGGAGTTGTCCATCTCTCCGTTGCCATGGACCGACCACTTCCTGATCAGATTTAGGCTCACTGCGCCCCCTAACCTCTGCAAAGGTGGAGGACCCATTAAGATGGTCCGCCCCAGGAGGCTTATGGATCCGAACGGATTCCTGACGGCTCTTGGGGATTTTCCCGCCACCTCGGTAGGTGACCATGTCGAGGCCTTGGTCGCTCTCTGGAATGGGGAGATGACCAGGGCAATTGACAGGATCGCTCCGGAACGTCCCCTCTCAAGTAACCGAGCTAAACCAGCTCCTTGGTTCACTGAGGAGCTGGCAGCGTTGAAGCGAAGGAAGAGGGAACTAGAGAGCGTGTGGCGTTCAGATCCGAGCGAGCCAAATCGAACACGGTTTGTGTCCTTTTTAAGGGCATATGCCGCGGCAATAAAAGCCGCAAAGAAAACTTTCTTTGCGGCCACTATTGCGTCTGCAAAAAACCGTCCGGCGGAGTTGTTTCGGATTGTCAGAGGTCTTTTAACTCCCCCTACCTCAGGTGGGAGCCCTGACAACTCGGCCACGCGCTGTGAAGCATTTGCTCGGTTCTTTGCAGACAAAGTCGCTTTGATCCGTTCTGGGCTGGACGCCACATTAAATGCAGTCTCTGTGGATGTGACACAAGCACCTGCTTGTCCTATTTTGTTGGATTCTTTTCAGTTTGTGAAACCCGAGGATGTGGACAAGATACTTGGAGGAATGAGGCCCACCACGTCCATCCTAGACCCATGCCCATCCTGGCTTCTGAGAGAGGCCAGAGGGGGATTGGCCGAGTGGGTAACAGTGGTGGTGAATGCCTCCCTTCGGGAAGGCAAGATTCCAGCGAGCCTAAAACAGGCTATTATAAAGCCGCTGTTGAAGAAACCATCACTGGACCCCACTAAATTTGACAACTTTCGGCCTGTTTCCAATCTTCCCTTCTTGGGCAAAGTCATGGAAAGCGTGTGGCCTCACAACTCCAGGTATTCTTGAGAGACACGGATTATCTGGATCCGGCACAGTCTGGTTTCAGACCGGGACAGGTACCGAGACGGTCTTGGTCGCCTTAGTGGATGATCTCCGCCGGGAGCTAGACAGGGGGAGTGTGTCCCTGTTGGTGCTTCTGGACCTCTCAGCGGCCTTCGATACCGTCGACCACGGTATTCTTCTGGGACGCCTTGCAGAGATGGGGCTTGGGGGCACTGCTTTGCGGTGGCTCCAGTCATTTCTGGAGGGTCGCACCCAGAAGGTGTTATTGGGGGACTCCTGTTCAACACCACAGCCTTTGACCTGTGGTGTTCCTCAGGGCTCCATACTGTCCCCCATGCTGTTTAACATCTACATGAAGCCGCTGGGTGAGATCATCCGGAGTTTCGGGGTGCGGTGTCACCTGTACGCAGATGACGTCCAACTCTGTCACTCCTTCCCACCTGCTACTAAGGAGGCTGTCGAAGTCCTGAACCGGTGCCTGGCCGCTGTGGTCTGGATGAGGGCGAACAAACTGAAATTAAATCCAGACAAGACAGAGGTACTCCTGGTCAGTCGCAAGGCCGAACAGGGTATAGGGTTACAGCCTGTGCTGGACGGGGTTGCACTCCCCTTGAAGGCGCAGGTTCGCAGCTTGGGGGTGACCCTGGATTCAGCGCTGAGCCTGGATCCCCAGGTTTCAGCGGTGACCAGGGGAGCTTTTGCACAGCTTCGGCTCGTGCGCCAGCTGCGCCCGTATCTTGGGAAGTCTGACTTGGCCACGGTGGTACACGCTTTGGTCACATCCCGCCTCGACTACTGCAACGCTCTCTACGTGGGGCTGCCCTTGAAGACGGCCCGGAAGCTTCAGCTAGTCCAGCGCGCGGCAGCCATGTTGTTAACCGGAGCGGGACGCAGGGAGCACACAACGCCCTTGCTGTCCCAGCTCCACTGGCTGCCGATCAGCTACCGGGCCCAATTCAAGGTGCTGGTGCTAACCTACAAAGCCCTAAACGGTTCCGGCCCAAAATACCTTGAGTACCGCATCTCGGCCTACGAGCCCACGAGGACCTTGAGATCATCCGGGGAGGCCCTTCTCTCGGTCCCGCCTGCCTCACAGGCTCGCTTGGCGGGGACTAGAGAGCGGGCCTTCTCGGTGGTGGCCCCCCGGCTCTGGAACTCCCTCCCTGCTGAAATTAGACAGGCGCCCTCCCTCATGGCCTTCCGTAAGGGCCTGAAAACCTGGCTCTTCGAAAAGGCCTTCAATTAAGTGCTATGTTTGGAATGACCACCGGAATGGACTATGACGATGAGACTGATTATGACCAAACAAGACGAAGCGGATTTTTAGTTAATTTCTGTGTTAGTAAGATGTGTGTTATGCCCATGAATTTATTGTAACTGTTGTCTTTATGTTCTATGTTTCTGTACACCGCCACGAGTCGCCTTCGGGCTGAGAGTGGCGGTTAACAAATGCAAATAATAAATAATAATAAATAAATATTTATTTATTTATTTACCATATTTATGTACCTCCTTTCTCAGCCCGAAGGCGACTCAAGGCGGTTTACAAGCGGCATAATTCAATTCCCCCAACAACATAAAATATAGTTAAAACATTAACATATAGTATAAACCAGGGGTCCTCAAACTAAGGCCCGGGGGCCGGATGCGGCCCTCCAAGGTCATTTACCCGGCCCTCGCTCATGGTCAACCTAAATCTGGATCGACTTGAAAGCACACAACAACAACAACAACCCTATATCATCAGCCAAAAGCAGGCCCACACTTCCCATTGAAATAATGATAAAATTGTTCTTCATTGTAATTATTGTATTGTTTTTAAGTGTTTTTGCACTACAAATAAGATATGTGCAGTGTGCATAGGAATTCATTCATTTTTTTTTTCCAAATTATAATCCGGCCCTCCAACAGTTTGACGGACTGTGACCTGGCCCTCTGTTTAAAAAGTTTGAGGACCCCTGGTATAAACCATATAAAAACAATAAAAGCAATAAATCTTCTCTGTATCGTTCCAATTTTAGTATTTGTGCTGCCGAAGCGAGATACGGGAGATTTAACAGCATCCCTTATAATGAACGGAGTTGTATCTGCAGGGCACCTGAAATTGAGGATATAGCACACATATTGTTTGATTGCAAATTGTATCAAAAGGTGAGAGACTTCCACCTTGGTCCATATATCAAACGGACAATGTATTGGGATTCTCACATCAGAACAACATATTTTATGTGTGGCCAAGACCCAAAAATAACGTATAAAACAGCTCTGTACTTAAGCAAAACAATACGTCTGAGAACCACATATGTAGGGCTGATTGGGGTAAATTGTAGGGGTGATAATGAAATATGATGTATATACTCAGCTTGATCAGTTTATCAGTTTTATCATGTCTTATCATATGTATTTACTGTATTATTATAAGTGTCTTATTTTAACTTTCTACGTGGAGTGTGATCAGGTCTTGTCAGGCCTTGTTGTTCTGTTTCTTATTGTGATATGGCCTAAGGGCTAATCAATAAAAAATACTACTACTACTACTACTACTAATAAAAGCAATAAAAAAACACAAGTCCTCAGCATCTCATTACTAAAATAATTTTCTAGTCACATTATCCATTCGTTCCGTAGGTCTAAATTAGACGGTTACACTGCATCTGTGAATGCTTGCTCAAAGAGCCAGGTTTTAACTCTTTTTCGAAATGTTAGGAGGGAGGGGGCCTTTCTGATAACCCTAGTGAGGGCAATCCATAGCCAAAGGGCCACCGCTGAGAAGGCCCTGTCTCTTGTTCCCACCAGTCACATCTGTGAAGGAGGCAGGACCAAGAGTGGAGCCTCCCCAGACAATCTTAAGCAACTAGCTGGTTCATAGGGAGAGATACATCCGGACAGGTAAGCTGAGTCAGAACCATTTAGGGCTTTAAAGACTAAAGCCAGAACTTTGAATTGTGCCCAGTAGCAAACTGGCAGCTAGTGGAGTTAGAGCAGCAGAGGGCTTGTACGCTCCCTGAGCGCCACTCCTGTTAATAATCTGGCTGCCGCCCGTTCGACCATTTGAAGCTTCCGAGCAGTATTCAAAGGCAAGCCTCATGTAGAGTGCGTTGCAGTAGTCTATATGGGATGTAACTAGAGCCTGGCCTACTGCGGCCAAGTCAGACTTCCCTATGAAGCTCAGAAGAAAGAGACCCAAGGATCCATATTGTCTCATTTTGAGATCCTCTTGGAAGACTCTTCTTTGTCCCATCCTCTTATCGGTTTGCCTGGTGGGTCTTCTCATTGGCCTCTCCCAAGTGCTGGAACTCCCTTCTCAGAGAAGTTTGACCGAAGTTGGATCTACCCTATAGAATTAATGCAGCTTGATGCCGCTTTAAATATGATGGTTCAATGCTATGGAATCATGGGGATTATAGTTTTACAAGGTCTTTAGCTTTCTCTGCCAAAGCTTGCTTGTGCCTCACCAATCGATGCCTATCGGTATTTCCTAACATTGAGTCATGACAGTTAAAATGTTGTTAAACTGCATTAATTCTACAATACAGATGCATCCTGACATCCTTTTTATGTTGGCAGGTGAATGTTTTTCCCTGCCTGAACAGGTCTTTGAAGGCTGATTGCCCAGGGGAGAAGGGCTTTTAATAAAGTGCTGGATTGTGTCTTTTTATTTTTAATGGTCCTGCTCATAACTGCCTTTAATTCTGTAGCCTGTTTAATTAAATTTAAAATGCTTTATGATGTGTATTTTTTTCCATAGGTCTATCTGTTCTAACTTTTGTAAACTTTTGTAAAGCTGGGGTATAAAGACATACTCTTCAACTTTGCCAATTTGGCAGGAACAATTCTGGGTGATCTGCTGCCTCCTCACTTTTTCATCAGCTTCCTTCCACTTTTTCTGACTTATTTCAGTCACTGCAAACTAAGTGCAAAGTGCAAAAGTAGTTTGTACTCCATTCACTCAAAATCAGGGGGAAAGGAGAGGACTAAACGGAGGCCTGCCCTCCCCAGCAGGCTTAAGCAAAACAAAATTGCTGCAGCCTCTCCCAGTTCATGAGTTCTTTCTTTTATAATCTTGACCCCACTCAAATGTTGCTTGACCATACATGTCCTAGTTTTCATTTGTCAAAGATGGAAAGATATGCAAATATGATCATCACCACCACCCCGATTGGGTAATTTTAAAAATGCCCTGATTGACTCAGACCAATTCAGAGAAGTCAGCCTTGATTTAGGGATGCAAATCTTTGTGCCTTCTCCTTCCAGGTTCATGGAGGTCAGCTTCCTGAACCTACTGTCTTCCCAGTTCAGATGTCTTCCCAGTTCAGATGTCATCAGAAGATCTCATTCAGGTCCTTCACAGAATCAGAGAATTAAGATTTCCTACCCGATCCAGACCAGACCAACTTTTGATCAGAAAAGGTCCTTGGGGGGGATTGCATTTTCTAGACCTTGGAACTTCATGCCAAGTGAAGTTAGTTTGGCTTCATTAGTTTTGAACTTCCAATGGAAAGACAGAACTACCTTAGGAGTGCTTTTACAAGTTTTTAACAAGGAGCCCTTGGTGGCATAGCAAGTTAAACCACTGAGCTGTTGAACTTGCTGATTTAGAATTTGGTTTGAATTCAGGGAGCAGGGTGTCCCCTTGTTAGCCCCAGCTTCTGCCAACCTAGCAGTTTGAAAACATGCAAATGTGAGTAGATCAATAGGTACTGCTTCTGCAGGAGGGTAACCCTGTAGTCCTGCCGGCCACGTGACTTTGGAAGTGTCTACGGACAACTCCGGCTCTTCGGTTTCGAAATAGAGATAATCACCAACCCCCTGAGTCGGACACAACTAGACTTAAAATCAAGGGGAAACCTTTACCTTTACCTTTTAACTAGTATTTTAAATGGCTTCTTTTAAAATTTTAAAATTTTCACTAGGTGGGTTGGAATATGTGGTATATACATGCTCAAAAGAAAGAAAGGGAGAAAGGCTTCTCCTTCTAGTGTCCCAATAATATTTTGAACATCAATGCATTCGCCTGAGGCCATAGAAGAAGTCAGCATCTCAATCTGCATATCAAAACTCCCTGTCTCTGTAAAAGAGAGACAACATTTACTTTTTTGCCTTCTTCATTTTGGAAAGCAATGCATTTACAGAAAGATTTCCACCTTTTGTTAACATTTGCTTCAAATTATATAGCCAGTAGACACTCAGGTGTTATCTCTGGGAGATATCAAGGAGATGATATTGATGCATTACTGAAGGCTTTATACAACCACAACAAACAGCTCCTGAATTTCTTCTCTGACATACAGTTGTACAATGTAAATGATGTGCCAAAAAGAGATAAAAACACGAATAAGCATTGATATCACAAGATCAGAAAAAGAAAAGTACATCCATGGCAGGAGAATTTACTGTTTGTGGTACCATTCCTCATGGACACCTCCAATGGGAAAAAGAAATCTCTAGAATACAAAAAGATTCCATGCAACCCCCTCCTCCTCACTGTGTTCAAGAATTGTTTCCAACCTCTTTCTTTAAATATTCCAGATTTCATTCCCTCCTTTCCTCCATCACTTCCTCCTCTCGATTACAGGTTGCATTTAGTCTCATGCAAATTGATTTTGACCAATGTCTGTCAAGCTTTTTATGACTATTATTCAGGAGTTATAATCAATACGGCTTTAGCAATATTATACTATCTAAACATCAATACCATTTTTATTGAGCTCTAACATCCCTCTTTCTCTCACTTGATCTTTACTGAATCTGTGTCTCAGAAACAATAGCTGTGTTTACATCTTAGCTATGTCTGAGAATACAGAAAAAAACAAGGCAAGTAGAGATAGATTTTCATCCAGCCAGGGGTGGCTCAACCCATTACGCAAAGTAAGCATTTGCAGTATAGTTGATTTTGCCCAGGGGCACTCTTGAGGCGCTCTTGGGGGAAAATAGACTTTGACATATGCGAGTTGTAGTTACTGGGATGTATAGTTCACCTACAATCAAAGAGCATTCTGAACTCCACCAATGATGGAATTGAACCAAATATGCTAATGAAGGTGGTCAGCTGAAACATTCACACCTAGCTTCAGCAGAGAGCTCTTTGCCCCACCCCAGTCATTCCACAGATATATAAACCCATTTTCCTATTTCCAACAGACCTCACTACCTCTGAGGATGCTTGCCATAGATGCAGGCGAAACGTCAGGAGAAATGCCTCTAGAACATGGCCCTATAGCCCGAAAAAACCTACAAGAACCTAATGATAATAAATGTTTCAGGATAAAAAGAATCTTGTGTAGATCTCCAAAATGAAACCAGCTTTTGCAGGAACAAAACCTGGAATTTCCAGAGACCTTTTTCCTTATCTGGAGATACCTTATGCTGTTTTGATAACTATTGCATTATTCTGTTGTTTCCAAAAATCCTGTCAATATAAGGTTGACACGTCTGCTTTATTGTTTATAACATGATTTTCTACATGAAGAGGATGGCTCAGAGCCTACATTGTGCTTGTACATTGCGCTACATTGTGCTGGTTGTGTCCTATACTTCACTGACCAAAGGTCCCAGGAATCAGGATATAATGTGTGTTATACAGACCCTGAGGGAAAATTGGCACTGTCACTCATACAGTTGTAAACCCTTGCTCTAGATATTTCCTCCTTTCTTCCATTTGTGAGTTGCATGATTGTGATGGGACCCTGAAATTTGGAAGTGATTGCCATTTACAATTGGTGACGTTTTGACAATGAGACCTTTTGACCTCATTGAAATTTCATGTGTAGCCAACCTGGTTAGAAGCAACCTCTTCAGATGAAGAAAAGTCTCAAAATCTTCACATGTAGTTCTAGTGACTGCGTCATAGGCACAATCACTTTCTAGTCCTGTAAAGAACAAATTATTAACCTTTGGGTCCTTGGGGGATGCTGTTGGCTGGGAAAAACTAGTCCAAACTTGGTTTTTCCATTTATGGTGCTGAAAGACTTGTTTCTTCTTGTCTGACTAGCTATCAGGTCCTGACCTTTGTTTTGCTTTGTCATGGAAATAGGCAAGTGAAAGAAAATATAAGCATTTTCTTTTCTTTTTCTTTTTTTTAAAAAACCAAAACAAAGTATAGTATCATCTGAATGTTGCCCTTTAAGGGATGGAAAAGGTGAAGAGCAATAAGGAAGGTCAGTGTCAGGCAATACAATGTTTGTAGATGAACCAGAAGAACCTGAAAACCCAGCATTGGGAAGAGAGTGAAGGCAATTTTCTTTCTTTATCATCATGGCCTTCTCCTCTTCCTTCTCCTTCTCTGCTTCCTCTATCCCTCAGTAGGGTCTTCAGGCCTCTCTTACTTTGCTATTCCTAAATAAAGCAATTTTCTCATGAATTCAACATAAAGGCTGTTGAACATTCAGAGAAGCCATTCATTAAAAAAGAGAACCACCATAGTATAATGGTTTGAATGTGGGACTAGAAACCCTTTCACACTACCCAATTGTAGCACCAAGATTGTAGTTTATCTGTGTAGGACGTGCTGTGAAGCTAAAAAATATTGGAAAGAAATACAAGAAATATCCCAGAAAATACTTAAAACAAAAATAAAAATGAAACCAGAATACTTTTTACTGGAAATACTAGACATGAAGGTGGACGTAAACAAAGATGTTCCTTTCCAACTACTTAGTAACGGCAGTAAGAATAGCATATGCGAGAAGTTGGAGACTCAAAGAAATTTGCTCAACAGAGCAATGGCTGATAAAAATAGTGGATATTATGAATATGGATACTCTTACACAACTTTTGAAAGATAATCGTGAAAGAAATAGAACAAAGTGGCAACCCTTTAAGGACTATATGATTAAAGAGAAAAGGAAGATGTTAATTATAAACTTTTTGAATTAGATGCCTGCTTTATATATTGTTATAATGTTGTTTTATTTTGTTTTATATGTTGTTCACATTTTTATGTGTTATTTTTTAACTGTGTTGATCAGGCTTGGCCCCATGTAAGCTGCCCTGAGTCCCTTCAGGGAGATGGAGGCAGGGTACAAAAATAAAATTGTTATTATTATTATTATTATTATTATTATTATTATTATTATTATTATTAGAAACACATATGTCACAGCAAATGAGATATATATGCTGGATTTCTTATCACAAAATCACAAGTTGAACACTTCCCAAGTGTCTAGGACTGTGTGATGTATTTTCGAATGATGCGCGCAGATCCAAGTCAGGTGGCCTTTTGCAGTTGTCAGATCGTGATTTTGTCAATGTTTATTGTTTCCAAATGCCGGCTGAGATCTTTTGGCACGGCACCCAGTGTGCCAATGACCACTGGGACCACCTGTACTGGTTTATGCCAGAGCCTTTGCAGTTCGATTTTGAGGTCCTGATAATGGCTGAGTTTTTCCTGTTGTTTTTCCTCAATGCGACTGCCACCCGTTATGGCGACATCAATAATCCACATTTTTTTCTTTTCCACAATCGTGATGTCTGGCGTATTGTGTTGCAAAACTTTGTCAGTCGGGATTCGAAAGTCCTGCAGTATTTTTGTATGTTCATTTTCTACTACCTTTTCAGGTTTATGATCCCACCAGTTCTTTACTACTGGCAGGTGGTACTTGTGACATAAGTTCCAATGAATCATTTGGGCCACAGAGTTGTGCCTTTGTTTGTAGTCTGTTTGTGTGATTTTCTTGCAGCAGTTGAGGATATGACCTCCCCCAATGGGTGCCACCTTGTTGTGGTGGGGGGTTTAATTGCTCCAAGGATGCTGAGAGCTGTGCTGGCAGTACTGTAACTACCAGCAGGTTCAACCAAGCCAGAGAGATCTCAGCTAAGGAGTGGAACTAAGAGCACCTAACCCATTAGTGCTATGGAGAAGCAAACCAAAACGAAGTCGATACTGGCTTGATCGATGCCCAGGATAAAAAGGACCGTGGTGGATGCTGCTGATTCTGGACATCCATTGACAAGTGGGCTACAGAATCAAAATACAAATGAACAATCACAGAAGTGGCAGAAATATACAATGCCAGAAAACCACATTATTATTATTATTATTATTATTATTATTATTATTATTATTATTATAGGAAGGGACTGCTCTGGAAGTAAGGAAGAGTGAAAGGGGGAAGCATGTAAAAAAGACATAAAGAAACAAATTATTTTTTCCACGATGGGGAGGATTAGAAGCCTACAAACCTTCCCCCGCCCTTTCTCTCTCCCTTCTTTCCCCTCTTTTTACCCCCTTTCTTCAACATATCTTTTTCTCTATCTCTAATTATTGTAGATTTAAACTCTTAATAAAAAGATTTTTTTAAAAAAAGGTTTCAGTTTAACTGACATACAACCTATGGAATTTTGGGTTTTGTAGTTTGGTGACATAATACAACCCTTTCACAGAGAATTCTTAATACACTTCCCATAACTGTAAATTCCAAGTTTCCATATGATGGAACCTTAAAGTAGAATAATAAAGCTTTAACCTTGTACAATGTAAGGACCCAAATAAGGGGGTGGGATCAGAGGTGCAAATCCCCATTACCCATGAGGGTTATTCTACTTTAATTGTCATGGTTCCATACTATGTAATCCTGGGAATTGCGATTTAGGGAGGATCATTTAGGATTATCAACCAGAGGACTCCAGTTTTTTTTTTTACCAAACTCAAAACCCTAGGATTCAGATTTGCTTTGGTTTTGTTTGGGTGGCTAAATAAAGACATTGATATAATATGATGCCTGAAGTGTGTTTCATGGCCAATATAGCTCCCTCCATGTTTATAAAGAGAAGATAGTCTCTTATCATTTATTAATATTGATCAAAGACCTCCAAGATGGGAAATATCAGATATTGATTGCCATGGGTCAAGCAGTAAATACAATCCTCCAGTAACGCATGAAGAATGGTAATATAAAATGATTGATATGAAGCACAGGCTGAAAGTAAGACCTCCATTGTTTCTGGTTGAGAATGTAGGAATCCGTGTTAGTAGTATGGTGAATCTAATGCAGGTTTTAGAAGAAGTATTCAAAGTGAACTGCTGAAGGAGCAATCCAAAGTGCTAAAACAAATGCTTAAAATAGATTCAGCACCTTGGACTTCCTTTAAAGGGCAGCTTTATTATTACAGTGTCCTTCAAGGCATTTCTGACTTACGGTGACCCTAAGACAATTCTTTTCTGGATTTTCTAGGGATGAGAGAGTGTGATTCACTTAAGGTCATTCAGTGGGTTTTCATGTCCAAGCAGGAGCTGCATCCTGGTCTCCTGAGTCATAGTTCAACAGTCAAACCACTACACCATGCTGGTTCTCTAAAGATTAGCTCTTCCTTCATGACAGGAGTTGGACTCAGTGACCCTTGTGGTCTCTTCCAACTTAATGACTCTAGGATTCAATGTCTCCTCTCCAACTGGGACTAGCCAACAGAATTCTAATCAATATTAGTGATGCCTGATGCATTCCATGTCCATTGACCAGTGGATCCACTCCACATTTCTGTCCAAGCTTTGAAGTGCTGAAAACTACTTCCAACTTAGGTTCTACACCATGGATATTTACTAGGGCTGGGCGGTTTCGTTCGTTAATTTCGTAATTTGTTAATAATTCGTTATTTTTTGGGTAAACGAAGCGATAACAAACCATTCAGGAGCAACTAAAAAACGAAACGAATTTTTAAAGCTATTTCGTAATTGTTTTGTTATTGTTTCGTTATTATTTCCGTATGTGTCTGGTGCAAGTTTTATAGTTGTTTCCCTCCCCTCTCCCTGGTTGCAAGCGGTCGGCATTTACCCCACTTCCGGGTCCCTGGCCTCTGCTTAAGTGGATCAAATTCTCCTCTCCTCCTGTCGTCACCTCACCTCGTTCCTCACTCTGGCCTGCGTGCATTGGGCAAAGAGACACAGCAGTGCAGCACTCAGAGACCTGCCTGTTGCCTGCCTAACCTCTTTCCTTCTCCAGGTTAAAACTATTATATTAATTATATTTATTATTATTATTATTATTATTAAGAATGGATGGCCATCTTTCAGTACTGCTTTCACTGTCCCTTACATTCACGAAGGCAGAAAGTGGTTTGTTATTATTATTATTATTATTATTGAGAAGAAGCATTGTCAAACCAGAATAGAGATCTCACCCACCCTCCTCTCTCTCTCCTTCCCCCCTTTCCTTCTCCAGGTTAAAACTATTATATTAATTATATTTATTATTATTATTATTATTATTAAGAATGGATGGCCATCTTTCAGTACTGCTTTCACTGTCCCTTACATTCACGAAGGCAGAAAGTGGTTTGTTTCACCCCTCCTCTCTCTCTCTTTCCCCCCTCTTTCCTTCTCCGAGGTTAAAACTATTATTTAAAACTATTATTTTCACGTCGCGCAACCGCGTCCGCCATTTTAACGAATTGATTCGTTAATATTAACGAAATTTCGTAAATACCGAACTTTTTTAAGGGAAAATTTTGTAATTATTTTAAATATCGAAACAAAAAAACCCCCCAAATACAAATCGATTTTAGAAACAAATTTTTCCGTTGTTACCCAGGCCTAATATTTACTTCAGTGTTCATGCCATAACCTGGAGTTGAATCACTGCCTCATAGAAATGGGAGCCACTTTCACCATTGGTCCAGATAATGGGGTGTTTCAAAATTGCATATAAGACCTTTTAGTGATGATCTCTTTATTTGTTAACTGCTGGTAAAAATGCTGACTCCGACTCATAAACTGAGATTGGAAGTTTATGAGTCAGAGGGTGGACAGTCCTTACATTTGTTAAGAAGAAGAGGGTGAACATACAAAGAAGAGCGATAAACAGAAGACAGATCCCATGAAAGAAAAGATGGGAAGTCAACCAACCCTCCTTTCCCTCCCCTTAAACTACCCTACCCCCTCTTAACCTTGTTTCCCCCTTCCTAATGATTTTAACCCACTCACCCACTTACACCACCCTGCACTTCAAATATCCCCCCTCCCAAACTCTCCCTATCCACACCTTCCCTAACTTTCCTCCCCTTCTTTCCTACCTTGTTATTCTTTTTATGATATTCTGGGAAATCTTTCAATAAAGATCTATCTATCTATCTATCTATCTCTCTCTCTCTCTCTCTCTCTCTCTCTCTCTATCTTATCTATCTATTCTCTATCTCCCTATCTCTATCTCTATCTATCTATTTAATGTCAGCATCAAAACAGAAGTTCAACTGATCAGGAAGGAGTTTTCTTTTTGAAAGAACCACCTTGAAATCTGATTCCAGTGAAGAGTTTCATCAATGAGAGCAGACATTCAAATCAGAGATGTAATCTTTGAAGACCTGGTAAGAATTCCAGACAGGAAGCCAGGTTGGAATCCAAGACTGCTCTGCAATCATCTCTGTCTTTGAATTTGATACTGGACATCTAATTTCTCCTGGATTTAATAATAATATCAATGCCTACCTGGAACAAGAAAAAGAGGACAATCTTTCCTGTCCCTCTTTTGGACAGTGATATATATTTCCACTTGCCCAAGAGACAAGTGATGGATTGCCATCAGTCCTAGAACCTTAACTGGATCAGTTGTTCTTCTGTGTACAGAAATGCTGGGGATTAGATGTTGTGTAGGAGTAACCAAGCAATGGCTGGATGCCTACTCTTTAATCTGCCCTGGAGCCGGTAGGTGGGTGGTGGGTGAGGACAGAAAGGTGGCGCTTGGGTAAAAGCCCAACCCCTGGCTTTAGGGAAAACAAATTGAAGGTGATTGGCAAATAGCTGATGCAACCACAAACAATATTAATAGCTAGAATCCTAGGAACTGGTGAGCAGAAGAGCATCTTATTGACCTCTAGGAATGGTGGAAGTATAGCAGCTGACCCTCCATCATGTCATAGAAGACCATAGAGTTAGAATCATGGAATCTGAAGGGAACCTCAAGTTCTATTATTAGAGAGCAAGGGTTCTCTAAGCTAGTGCTTCTTAAAATGGTGTCTATGGACTGGGGCCAGTTTTCAAGCTGTTGTCCAAAGTGAGTTTCCAGGAAAGACTAAGGAAGTTGCAGCCAGAAGGTCAAATATGGCATCAGTCTTTGGAGCACTGGGCAAAAGCCCCACTGGTTACTGCTTTAAAGAAGCACTCTTCTCTTGTGGTAACCCCTTCCCCATTAGAGAACTCTTGAGAGGTGGCCATCTAGCCTCTGTTTAGAAACCTTCAATGAAAAAGAGTCTACCATTCTTAGTCTGGAAAACAGGGATGAATAATATGGTATCATGTAATCTCCCTTCCTGCTAATACTTTGTATGTTTAATTTTTTTACTTGACTTCTTTAGTCCCACATTTAAGGTATGTACCTTATATATGCACTGAGCACCACTAGGGTTGAGTTCCAGGACCACCCAAGGATCCAAAAATCGCTGGATGCTGAAGTCCCAATAAATCAGTAGTTTTCA
>NW_026847549.1:11630917-11786746 GCF_025583915.1 Anolis sagrei ordinatus
GCCTACAACTCCCAGAAATCCCAGCCAGTCTATCAGTTGTTAGGATTTCTGGGAGTTGAAGGCCAAAACACCTGGGGACTCACAGGTTGAGAACCACTGCAATACATCATATGACAGAGAAGGTAGAATCCACAGATGGAGAAATCTGTGATTATAGAAGGATGACTGCCATCATGCAATTAAGGAGAACATCTCATGTATTTGCTGACATGAGCCTGTGACCATGAAAGTGCATTCTATAATTAATATGATCATGTTAAGGTGACACAGAATTCTTTGTTTGTTTTTGCTGTAGCTAATGATGCAATGTAAATGACAGTTGAAAGACAGCTCAGCTAATATTACACTAGCTGAAACTGATTGAATCCAAATTCATCTCGGATAATGAATGGTAGAAATAATTTTCTTGCTTAACTTTGTGGTAATACAGTGGTTGTATCTCTGCGCTGTGGGAGGTTTGGACCTGGAACAACCTGGATCCTCCCTCACTCCACCCCTTCTGTGCTTCTTTTACGGTTCCCCTGTTTGCCAGTACAACAGATGTGCCAGCATATTTCTCTGCTGGGTGATCTTTGAGATCAACCATCAAATGTGGATTATGTTGACATGAAGACAGTTCAGACACCTGGTTCAATTAGGACAAGAGTCTTTTGGTTATTTCTAATACCCTGCAACTCATACGTCTTTGAGTTAAGATTGCATGGTAACACAACTACAAAATAGCTACAGGTGTGATATATACGCAGACTAAGAACATCTAAGCTGAAATCTCAATTCAGACTCAAAATCTCACTAGTGACCTTGAGCCAGACATTCTTTCAGCCCACACTACCATTGTGAGGTGGTCATAGATAAGAGGCAGGAAGAGACCATACATACATAAGTGACTACCAAACAATTTTCATTTGGCTCAATTTGGCTGCTGGCTATTAAGGTGGGCTTGAGAGAGACATTTATGAAGGGGTAAAAGTGTCACAATTGTGACTATGTAGTGTTGTTGAATATGGATTGGTTACAGATCCAAAGCAGTAGAGGTGTATCACTGCAGAAGGAATGCAATTTGGCAGCACTTTTCACCAAAGTGGATCTGCATCTGAACTGGTAACACCTGTGGAACTCTATCTTTGAAACCATGAACAGAATATGGCTGGTTCTCGAATTAATGATATTGGGTGTGATTTTAACTGCCATGGCTTCATGCTATAGAATCCTGGGAGTTGTAGTTGGGTGAGGCACCAGCACTTTTTGGCAGAGAAGGCTCAATACCTTGTAAAACAGTAACTTCCAGGACCACAGGTTCAACTATCCGTGGCTTGAAAACTTTGAGGGTCCACAATAGCTGCAGATAGATTTTGACATGAAACAATATGAAAAACGATCAGCATGCAAAGGGATCTTGTAACATCTTATCAACATGCCTAGGTCTCTAAAGTGCTACAAGATCCCTTTGCAGATTGACATTCCAGGCTAACACAGCTATGTCTTTAAATTGAAACATCTGAAAGCAAAGGTATCACTATCTCAGCCACCCATCCAGATTTTTTTTGTCGTGTCAGGAGCGACTTGAGAAACTGCAAGTCGCTTCTGGTATGAGAGAATTGGCCATCTGCAAGGATGTTGCCCAGTGCCCAGGGGATGCCCTGATGTTTTTTTTTATGTTTTATCATCCTTGTGGGAGGCTTCTCTCATGTCTTGTGGGAGGCTTCTCTTCTCTCATGAGGAGCTGGAGCTGATAGAGGGAGCTCATCCGTGCTCTCTCTGGATTTGAACCTGCTACCTGTCTTTCTTCAGTCCTACTGGCTGGGGGCTCCACCCATCCAGATGATTTCAAAGTATTTCAGATTTCTGGATAAGGCCTATTCAACTGCTACTAATAAGAGACCCAGTTCTTGAGGATTGCAACACAAGGTTTGGGTTTTCGACTAACTTGCTCCATCTCAAAGCATCAACAAACATGCATGAGTCAAGGCAGCAGACACTCTGGGAATGCAACTGCAATGTTCCGAGAGGGAGGCTGGAGGTGAAGCAACATGTGCTGACAGGCACAAGGCAGCGGAGGCGAGCCTGCCACGTCAGCAGCTGAGCCTTGCCATCAATCATCCCTAGGACGCTCATGCAGGACAAGGGCTGAGGACTGCAGGGGTGGCAAGATGATGCAAGGGGCACAGGTGCACCACAGGTGTGCAAGCGCCAGGATTTGCATGCAGAGGCTGCCTCTTCTCTCTGATGATTAAAACACACACGCACAAACAACCAAACACATTAATTAATTTACGCAATACCCTGGGTGGTGGGGAAACCAGCAAATCTATGGGTGTGAAAGGGAAATGGCTTTCCTGCCTTTCTCCCTCTGTACTTGCCGCATTTCATGAGAGTCTTTGCTCTTTCTTCGACTTGCTTTATCCAGTCAACTGATCAATATTTTCTTAGCATTGTAGAATTAATGCAGTTGGAATGGATACCATTTACCTTCTCTGGCTCAATGCTATGGAATCCTGGAAATTGTAGTTTTACAAGATCTTTAACCTCTTCCAAAGTGCCAGAGCCTCAGCAAAATGCAAAATGCCAGGATTCCATAGATTGGCCCAGGGCAGTGAAAGTGGTGTCCAACTGCATTCATTCGACAATGTAGATGCACCCTAAGTAGTTGATCTACAATCTCAGTGAACTTCTGTGGGGAAACTTCATGTGCATAAGGCACTGACAGGATTCTGACAAGTCAGTTTACATTTGAAAGTGGTGGATAATGATGAAAAAGATGTACATCGAAGATGCACATGGTAACATACAGAATCACAGAATCATAGAGTTGGCTATCCAGTCCAATCCCATTCTGCCATGCAGGAAAAGCACAAGGTACCCCTGACTGATAGCCATAGCCTCCAAAGAAGGAGCTTCCACCACACTCTGAGGCAGTGAGTCCCAAGACATTTTTAAATGGTGTATTTTAATATTGTGATAAATGTATTTAATGTTTGTGTATGCTTCTATGAATTCTTGTCCCGGCACTGAATATTTGCCATATATATGCTGCGCTCCGCCCTGAGTCCCCTTTGGGGTGAGAAGGGCAGAATATAAATGTTTTAAATAAATAAATAAACAAACTGCTGAATAGCTCTTATAGTCCCTAATGTTCACGTGGAATCTCCTTTTGTGAACTTTGAACCCATTGCTCCGAGCCTTAGTTTCCACAGTTGCAGAAAACAAGCCTGCTCCCTCTTCCTTATGGCAGCCTTTCAAATATATAAACAAGGTGATCATATCTTCTCTCAGCCTTCTCTTCTGCCAGCTAAACAGATCCAGCTCTTTAAGCCACTGTGCATTTGTGTAAGTAGGCTTGCATTTAGCATACATTATAAAAATGCACATTATCTTTGTCCTTATTCCACTAATGTGAAAAAAAAAACACTGAAAAATTATTCTATGGATGATGCTATATAAAAGCACACTTCACTTGCAGGGTGGAGTTTATATAATTTGTACATCATTTATCATGAAAGCCACACCTCAAAGGACCTAAAAATGCAGACAGCTGTATTGATCTATATCAAGAAATCCCTTTTCAATAATTTTTGTTTTTATCAGGATCAGGTTTTTTGCAGAGCATATGGCTCTTAATTGCTTATTCAAAACCAACCCCAAAGACTTTACATGACAAGTAAGGTACCTTGGAAGAATGTTGTTGTTCATTCGTTCAGTCATTTCTAACTCTTCGTGACCTCATGGACCAGTCCACACCAGAGCTCCCTGTTGACCGTCATCTCCCCCAGCTCCTTCAGAGTCAAGCCAGTCATTTCACCTGGGAAGAATATATTACTGGAAATCCCCCCCCCCCCCCCCAAATCTACTGTGAGAGTTGTACAGGACAGCGGGATGTCTAGGCAGATCAATGCCTAGAAGAAAGCTTGCTTTGATCTTCATAGGCATCTCCAGTGTTAACCAAACATTGTCAAGTAACTGAAACTATGATGCACGCCTCTGTTGGCACAAGAAGTGAGTTTGTGCGCTTGACCCACCAGACATAATTTATATGCATAAAAGTTATTTGTGTTTATAAGATGTCTATAAAAGGCCATGGTACAATTAAAAACAGAACAGCCTTACAATACCAGGTCCTAGCAGCCCTGCTGTAAAAAGAGCATAATAAAAACTCAGGAGTAAATAACAAGAGCTGACATAATAAAAAAAATACTATACAAAACCTGTCTAATTGAAAACAGTAAAAAATAATATAAAACAAAGAACTCAGACTCACCAAGAAATAAACAATGATTTAACAGAACTAATAAGAAAAACAGTTAAAATAGCAGGAATTTTTAAAAAAGACTTTGGCAGAACAAAAGTAAGTCTTCACTCAACAAAAGAAACAAAATCATGTTGGTGTCAGTTACATTTCTCTAGCGAGAACCTTTCAGAATATCTCTTTAATAGTTTGTTTCCAGATTTCTGAATAAGGAAACATGCAGAAAAAGAAATTACTTGGTTAGTAAAGAGATGAAAGAATCTGAGTTTCTTAATTTCCATGTGTAGCTCCTGACAGTCAAGGGAACAGACTGCATCTTGCCTTGGAGATCTGCATGTTTGCAAGGTTTTTCATGTATTGCTTTTTGGAGGAGAGACAATGTACACAAATCAATAAATGTATATGAGAAAATGAACATGAAAAACAATAAACATATTTTTCACAATAACAAAGGATGCTGATATTAGGCTTGTGCTTTTCACCTGAATTTCAGTCTATTTCTGCTGGCCAGATTCTGGAAGACCCCATTTTTGTGTGCCTCCTGAAAAGTAGGTAGCTGGATAGATGTTTTTGGTTTGCAGCTGAAAAATGCAGCTAGATCCAGCAGCAACGTGGCTAAATCCAGCAGCAATGGGGAACTTACGAGGCTCCCATTTCCATTTTTGGGACCCTTTCCCTTTTTCCCTTCAAGGGAACTTAACATGGGGTTAAGGAAGCAGACACAGGGGTGAGAAAGGTGGTATATAAATACTGTAAAGTAAATAAATAAGACATGTCATGGAATTCTTCAATTCTGATTGGCCCAACAGGCAGGGCTCAAAGGGAAACCCCATGCGAGCAGCAACTTCAGCCTCTTTGTGTGTCTCATGATGCTTAATAGGGGAGGATGAGCTGTGATTTGCTGCCACGTGATCCTGTTACAGACAGAAAAACGTGGTGTCTTGGTCCTTGCCATTATGGCCATCCGACCAAGCCAAACAAGCTGGATTGGATGAAGGGAACTGACCACTCTGAATCCATGCACAACAAGCCTAGCTGATATAGTATTTGTTTGAAAATTTCAATTTCTTCCTGGAAAAAAAGAAAAAGAAAACCCCTGGGCTTCAACATTTCTGGACACTTTAAACTCTCTTGTTAACCATTTCCTTGGGCTCTGATGAGGAAGGAAGGGATACAAATTGAACTAAATAGAAATCAACATGAATGAAAAAAATCAGTATTAAAACTTCCTTAATGACATGTTAGAAAGTGCAGATGTACATTAATTTGTAAACAAAGGAAAAAATAAATAGAAGGATAAAGAGGATGAGTAAGAAAAGGAGAGATACACACACTTTGTGAATTCTACCTCCTCAGTCATACTTCTTATTCCATGTAACAAATATATCAGTTCAGGGATGGCTTTATGGAGAAAGAGGCGTGATTTTTCATATAATTCAACCATTGACAGCTGGCAATTTCTATGCCAGTGAGGCAGTGAATCGCCCCTCAGTTTTAGTTTGAATGCAAAAGGAACCATATAAAATGCTGGGGGATCCTGTTTGGTACCTTGGCCAGCACTTTTAGAATTCAGATTAAATTCTAGAGAAGAACCCTCCTAACCCTATTGACTAGAGTTGTGTGTGGAATTTGTTCCTACTATTCCTACTGTTTCTTTTGTGTATTCCATTCCTTCAGGAGCATGAAATGGGAAGCCCCATCCCCACACAAAAATCTGCCCGACATGAAAGCCTGCTTTAGTGTGCATCTGAGCTTTCCTCCTTGCCTTGGAAAAGAGAGTATGGGCCTGCTTGCATGCCCCACCACAGATGCACTCTTGGATATTGTGGTGGGGTGTGTGTGATGACACATGCAGGCAGACCCGGAGTGCACCTCCAGCTGAGCACCTCTTATTCTAGAATAAGAGGTACTTGGCTGAAGGCACTGGCAGGCGCATGCACTTTCCAGTCCTGCCTGCACACCTTACCACACACACTCTCTCTTTCCACACTCACTATGATTCTATGAGAGTGCATGTGTGGTGTGATGTGCAGGCAGGTTTGGAAAGCGCATGCGCCTGCCAGTGGCTACAGCCAAGTGCATCTTACTTTAGATTAGAAATAGCAGGTGCCAGGTAAGAAGAATGCATGCCAGGAAGGGGAGCCAGTGGGTGAGAAGCCCCCTTACAATGGTTCAATTTTTGAGGCCCTGAACTGAAAGCACCAAAAACAACCCTCCTGATTTTGGGAGGCTCACAAAAAATAGATCGGGACTCCCAACAAAAGCCAGGACAAGAAATGGGCAAGGTTTATCCCAAAAGCACGACCTACTATTGACATTGATGGAGATCCTATGTTACCGATGTAGTTAGAAATCTGTTACATTGTCTCATTTCCTGACCTGAACTCTGAAACCTACTTTAACGGCCAGAAGCCACATGAAACAATGGAGATCAGGATGCAACAAGATGAAATTATCAGTGCTCTCCTGTCATGTGTGGAGTGACAACCAAAAGCAAGATCTCCCCATTGAATTTTAGACTACTGGTGAAAAATGGTTGGAAACGTTATCCTACTGTGACCCAGTCACCAACAGAACATGTGCTGTCACGCGCTGGGCCTATAGCAATTGGCTTTTGAACAGGACGTGCTCTTTGTGCCCAGCGGGAAGCCGGGGTGCCTCAGCTGAGAGGCCCTAAGGATTTTCCTATACAAAGTCTTTAGAAGCTTGAAAAGTTTAACAAGGTCCTTTATTATTGCTTAGGTCTTCAACAAAACAATCAAATACTTCTCAGATCTTCAACAAGTCAAACAAATATTTCAAGGCTTTGAATCAACTGGTGGCTTTCTTAATCTTGTCCACAAGGGACAGGCAACTGGCTTCGTGAACTGTTTCTTTTCTTTAAGAGGAAAACCCTTTTTAACCCCTCCTTGGGCAATCTACTTTCTAAACTTTGCTGGTGTGGGCTCTACTCCCAGCTCCAAACTGCTTCTTGGGTCCTGAGTAGACCTACCAGTCAAGGCTTTGTAGATTCTCCAGCTGGAGTCCTTTGGAACTGTTTTCCCCCGGAATTTCGTAAGAAACGAAGCTTCTCTACAGGTGGAGCTGATTCACGTCCTGTATCTAATCTTTCTACTGTAAGACTGAACTAAAATGGCTCCTTTTCCCTCCTGAACCCTGGGGAAAGGGGCGGAACTAAAAAACCCAATGATAATTGATGGGTCATTGGCCCTATAATTGCAAACCAAGGGAAGCCACCTTATTGCAAAATGCATGGGACCTTGGAATACATGCAAACACTCAAAGAAAGAAAAGGAAGTTGGAGCTCCTGGTGCAGCTGTACCAGCACAGAACAGATACCCCTTACCTATCACTTGATGCTATTGTTGGCCTTTAAGGTTGCTTGTGATGGCATTTGTGTTCATGGCAATAGTGCCATATTCCTGAATATGGAACATGGTTGAAAACAGAGCAGACAAATCTGTAACTCTGGGCTAAATGTAATCTAGGATGCTTGCTATAGAACTATCAGATGCCACTGAACTTATGTGGCTATAGATTATATAACTGTCAATGCTGGAAATGCAGTGATCATCTACCTAACTAAGCATATATATCTGAATCTAAGCAAACTCTCAATGCATCTTAACTTCATCTTTTGTATCTTGGGATAAAGGAATTATATTTCTGTTATTTTAGCTCAACCTGGCTGCTGTCTGAAATAGGAGGCGGGGTATGTAACCAGTCCATCTACAATCGGTTACCTAAAGGATTTGTCAGCCTAAACTTTGTAACTGCTTTACTTAACCCACGTTGTCCCTTTGGGCAGAAAGCTAAATATGGATTTACAAGTACACACAAACAAAAACAATGCACAAAGTCATTCTTAGCCAAGTATAGCTATGCTTAAGAGCAGGATTATGCGTAATTTTGAATGGGTACATGTAATTGTTTGGGTGTGTCTAGAAAATCTCCAGGTGCTTGTGGTGGGGAAAGCATCTATAGCAAGAGCACAAAGCTGGCTACCTTAAAGATCTACCAGGTGAAGATAACAAATAGGGTCCATTGGAGGCCAGCAGTGGCAGCATCCCAATTTGGTTTCTGGGATGAAAGGCACAGCAATCAATGGTGGGCAAAACTAAGTGTGACAGAGAATAAAAGGGGAAGTGGGTTTTGTCAGATGAGCATGTCTGAACCCTTCTATCTATCCCATCAACTTTATAGGGAAGTTTTGTGGAAATGGAAGACAGTGCCATCTCAGTGACTGCTTTTAAGATCTGAAATTCCCTACTTAGGGGTTCAGGAAGCTCAAAGGTAGACCATCTGCTTTGCATTCAGGTGTGCCAAGTTCAATTCCTGGCATGATTACACTGAACTAATCTGTCCAGAGATGCCAGGGACTCCTTGCCAAATTGTGAACTATAACAAACTCCAACCATTAGGAACTTATCGAGATAATTCTTTATCATAAATCTCTAGCACCTACTATCCCTGAAATTAGAAATCATCACATAGCTTACACTTAGAGAAACAATTATGTTTAGCCTCCAATTCAAGATCAATTTATTAGGAACCAACCCTTGCAGAACTCAGTGAAGCTTGAATTTAAGTAAATACGTATATGAGAACTCTTTGAAGGTTCTGTCCATAGTCCAGACGGTGTAGATTATTTTACATTTTGAGCTTGCGTTAGACCAAAAATGGACAATGTATTGCTATACTGCAGCTCCCATCTATCCTAGTAAGGTTAGCCAATGGAGATTAATCTTGGAAGTTCTGGTTCATTATCATCTTGAGGGGTGGTATGTGTCCCCTTGTACATTAGGCCATGGTCATGACTAGATTCATTGAACCAATATTGAAGCCTGAGTTAACAGAGAGGCAAATCTCATGACTCAGTTTATTCCAGTGAATGAAAAGTAATGCCTCCACCTTCGTTACTTGGGTTTGGATGGGAATATTTTAATAAATCAAACACAGAAATAATCCTTAGAATGTGCTCTTTAACTACCACTATTCACTTTCCCACATAATCACCAGACAATTGGATACATTTCTGCCAACAATGAATAAGTTTTCTGAAGCCGTCACGGAAGAAGTCGACACTCTGTTTCCACAACCAGCGTCTTACAGTTTTCTCAATGTCTTCATCAGAAGCAGAATGATGCCCCTGCAGATCTTCTTTCATTATCGGGAACAGAAGGAAGTCACACAGTGCTAAATCTGGACTGTATGGAGGATGTTGTACGGTGGTGAGATCTAGTCTCTGAAGTTTCAAGTCTGTGTGCTTTCATTTCGGGTGTCAGCATCCTGGGTACTCATCATGCACAGATCTTCCGCTAGCCAAGCAAAGCAATAATGTGACCCACACGATCTTGTGAAATGCCGATTATGCTTGAAATTTCTCTTTGAGTGATACGACCATCATCCTGAATCAATCTGTCAACCTTTTGCTTGTGAAACTCTGTGGTTGCTATCACAGCACATCAACTCTTTGTTTGTCATGCAAGTCAGATGTTCCCACCTCAGTAATCAACACAGTCAGCATAAACAGCTTGCATTCTCTGATGAATCTCCTTTGGGGTGACACCTTCTGCTGTCAAGAATTCAATGACTGCATGTTGCTTAAGTCGCATTGACCGGCCGTCTGTGCAGGGTCCCATACTTTGCACTTTAACAACACAACCGTTCAATGCTAAGGCTTCTTGCCGAAATGGAACTGTAGAGGAGAGTCTACTAAACAAGCCAGTATCTGCTGCATACCAGTACTGCCATCTGTTGAGGAGTTACAAAGGTGAAGGCATTACTTTTCATTCAACCCTCGTACGAATCAGTAAAGGTAGAGCTGAGTGGATGTTATCCTTGAAGTGACTGGCTTGACGTTGAAGTAGCTGGGGGTGGCCACTGGCGACAGGGAGCTCTGGCGTGGGCTGGTCCAGGAGGTCACGAAGAGTCGGAAGTGACTGAACGAATAAACAACAACAAGAAAGTTAAAGGTTTCCCCTGACATGAAGTCTAGTTGTGTCCAACTCTGGGAGGTGGTGCTCATCTCCATTTCTAAGCCGAAGAGCTGGCGTTGTCCATAGATGCCTCCAAGGTCATGTGGCCAGCATGACTGCATGGAGTGTCTTTGATTCTATGATTCTATGAAACTAACAAAATGAAGTTCAACAGTGGCAAATGCAAGATACTCCACTTTGGCAGGAAAAACGAAATGCAAAGATACAGAATGGGGGATGCCTGGCTCGAGAGCAGTATGTGTGAAAAAAATCTTGGAGTCCTCGTGGACAACAAGTTAAACATGAGCCAACAATGTGATGTGGCGGCAAAAAAAGCCAATGGGATTTTGGCCTGCATCAATAGGAGCATAGTGTCTAGATCTAGGGAAGTCATGCTACCCCTCTATTCTGCTTTGGTTAGACCACACCTGGAATATTGTGTCCAATTCTGGGCACCACAGTTCAAGAGAGATATTGACAAGCTGGAATGTGTCCAGAGGAGGGCGACTAAAATGATCAAGGGTCTGGAGAACAAGCCCTATGAGGAGCGGCTTAAGGAGCTGGGCATGTTTAGCCTGAAGAGAGAAGGCTGAGCGGAGATATGATAGCCATGTATAAATATGTGAGAGGTCATAGGGAGGAGGGAGCAAGCTTGTTTTCTGCTTCCCTGGAGACTAGGAAGCGGAACAATGGCTTCAAACTACAAGAGAGGAGATTCCATCTGAACATGAGGAAGAACTTCCTGACTGTGAGAGCTGTTCAGCAGTGGAACTCTCTGCCCCGGAGTGTGGTGGAGGCTCCTTATCATAGAATCATAGAATCAAAGAGTTGGAAGAGACCTCATGGGCCATCCAGTCCAACCCCCTGCCAAGCAGCAGGAATATTGCATTCAAGCCTTTTTGGAGGCTTTTAAACAGAGGCTGGATGGCCCTGTCGGGGGTGCTTTGAATGCGATTTTCCTGCTTCTTGGCATGGGATTGGACTGGATGGCCCATGAGTTCTTGTCCAACTCTAGGATTCTATGATTTATTATCTGCTAGGTTGGCAGAAGCTGGGCCGAACAGTGGGAGCTCACCCTGCTCCTCAGATATAAAGTATTTTGAATGCAATTTTCCTGCTTCTTGGTAGGGGGTTGGACTGGATGGCCCACAAAGTCCCTTCCAACTCTATGATTCTAAGTTCAGCAGCACAGCGGTTTAACCTGCTGCGCCACCAGGGATGTAGGACCAATATATTATTGTTGCAAAAACTGGGTCAAAATGGTCTATCAAATGAAATGCACATAACAGAGTCAGACTGCAATCTTGTCCCCATGTAATTACAAGTAACTTCTATTGAATTCATCGGTGCTTACTTCTGAGGAGATTCATGTAGAATTACTGAGTCAATTTTGGTTAAAGATAAATGGGTGTGACTTGAGATTTGTGTGTGTGTGTGAGAGAGAGATAGAGACTGTATCCAAAGGCAAGATATGTTCCTATCTACCTTCCAACTTTATCTCTCTATTATCTGCCTGCTTAACGTTATTAATTAGTTAATGCTCGCAAAGCTCTTTGAAGATCCAAAGCTCTGTAAGTATTATAATTCTCATTATCTGCCTGCTGTATCTCTTCACCTATCTGGCTATCTACCTTTTCTATCTATCTATCTGTTACAACAATAATACTTAACACTTATAGCAGTGTTTTCTAATCTACAGCAGTGTTTCGAGACACTTTACAAACATTAACTAATTAATCTAATCGAGCCATCTTGCAAACAACTTCTCC
This sequence comes from Anolis sagrei ordinatus, assembly GCF_025583915.1. NCBI lineage: Eukaryota > Metazoa > Chordata > Lepidosauria > Squamata > Anolidae > Anolis > Anolis sagrei. Next base: position 11,642,908 of record NW_026847549.1, read on the forward strand.
AGAGAACAGATGGCGCAGCGATTGAAGTAGGTCGAGTTTTATTTTTAATTTCACTTTTGGGAGGAGGGGGTGAGTATGATGCCATCGATTGTCACGAGTGTGAGGACAAAAAGTGGTTGCATACAAACCAGTAGTGGAAGTCAGAGCTGGTGTTACAACAATACGACCGGCGAAGTTGGCTTTATTTGCTCACAGCACTGTTTATACTGCTTGATATTATAACACCTCTAATTACTAGGTGCAGAAAATGAATTTCACCAGCTTGTAATGCTTCCCTCCTTTATAAGATGAGCTCTGCTTATCCTCAAATGGTCTTCTTCTTTTAAATTGCAATCTGAAATGGGCTATTATCTTTTCTGTAAGAGCTTAGACCAAATCTTACTAGTGACATACGTTGGCGTAATCCTCAGTTGTGCCAGGGACGTTATGAAAGTCCCCAGCTTTTTATGTGACACATCCCATTTCCAGGCCAGCTCCACAATTCCAATGCTTTGGCTCCTGCCACTCACCCTATTCTTCCTTCTCATGTAACCCCTTCCTGGATTGAGCACTTGGGCCTCAGGTTGACCTCTTATATGTGAACTTGTGGGTACAATCATTGGTGTGATGGATTCACTGTGGTTCGCATGACCAGCAGACATAGACAGTGGTTAAAAACAAACAAACAAGTAGAAGTTTATTATGACAACTTCTTAAACTTTTCCACTTGTGACCCCAGATTATCTGCTTATCCTGGGTTATCTGGCAGTGGAGACTTATATAATCCAGTTTAAAGTAGATAATCTGGGATCAGATCCTGGGATATAGCGTGGTGTGGAAGTGGCCAGGCACTAGAGATTCTGCAAAATATATCTATCCAGAGTTTTTCCAGCAAGACCTCCATCCAAATAAGCTTGCACAAAAGGCCAGGTGGCATCTAGACAGAGGTTAAGGACTCACAGAGGCTAGAGAGAGATGGTTGCATCTCAACACACTTCCATCAAACTGACATAATCAGGTTGAATGCCATGAAAAAAGAACAAATTTTATTTTTTTTAAAAAAAGAGATCATTCTAGTGATTTTAATTTTAGGTTGAGCCATGAAGAAGAGTTCATTCATCACTGAAAGTTACCTGAAGCAATCTGATTCATTTGACTATGTCCAGAGCAACTGCTCCTTGATATTCATGGAACAAGTATGCCATGACTCATCATGTTCTGCTCTTCCTTTAAGGAACTTAGAGAGACACAGAGAGAATCCACACTGAAGAGGATCAGATTGTGGAGAAGCTAGTTAGTAGCGAGCTGCATTAAATCACTACTGACCAAGAGGTTATGAATTCAAAGCCAGTCCGGTCGGAGTAAGCTCCCGACCATTAATAGTCTAGTATTGTCGAAGGCTTTCATGGCCGGAATCACTGGGTTGTTGTAGGTTTTTCGGGCTATATGGCCATGGTCTAGAGGCATTCTCTCCTGACGTTTCGCCTGCATCTATGGCAAGCATCCTCAGAGGTAGTGAGGTCTGTTGGAACTAGGAAAGGGGGTTTATATATCTGTGGAATGACCAGGGTGGGACAAAGGACTCTTGTCTGCTGGAGCTAGGTGTGAATGTTTCAACTGACCACCTTGATTAGCATTTAATGGCTTGGAAGTGCCTGGGGGTAATCTTTTGTTGAGAGTGATTTGATGTGCCTGATTGTTTACTCTCTGTTGTTTTGCTGTTGTAATTTTTGAGTTTTTTAATACTGGTAGCCGGATTTTGTTCATTAATAGCCTAGTTTGCTATTGACCTATGCAACCCAAAAGACAGTTGCATCTGTCAAGTAGGAAATTTAGGTACTGCTTTATGCGAGGAGGCTAATTTAACTAATTTACGACACCATAAAATCTTCCAGCAGCGTGTGTAAGAATGAGGAAGTATTCCATCAAAGGACCTGGTGTCACAAGTGGATGGTGAAGCAGCTTCTCCCCCTGTGCCCAGAACCAAGCATACCCTCATGAAGCTGGAAAAGCTAGAATGTCAAATTGCTTCCGTGTCTGTCTATATATATTGTATGTCTAAATGGCATTGAATGTTTGCCATGTATGTGTGAATTGTAATCCACCCTGAGTCCCCTGCGAGGTGAGAAGGACAGAATATAAATACTGTAAATAAATAAATAATAATTAAATAGGAATTATGGCAGTTTGACACCACTTTTGAAAATGAGATGAATTCTAACTCCTATGGAATCCTGAGATATGCAGTTCTGAGTGCCTTGAGAATTCTGGGCCAGAACACTTCAGTGTCTTCTTCACATCCCAGGAGTCCATGAGATGAAGTCATGTCAGTAAAAATAGACTAACGGTGCTATAATATTCTAATGTGAAGAGATCCTTGCTTGCTTTGACATGGTTCCTTTAAGTCTTGTGGGAAAGCAGAAGAACGATTTTCTAGGTGAAACGTTACTCACAGTGTTGCATTAGAAGCTGTTTCTTCATTGGGCCATTGGAATAGAGAACAAGTTGATAGCTGCATAACCAAGTGGTTCTGCATGAACCTCGTGGTACATGTGAGCACTTGTCCTCATCCATTTCTGTCACCTAAGATTGGGAGAGAAATTTGCCAAGGTCTCCTCCCCCAGCACTCTCACCTGGGACCTAGAATAGCCACAACTGCAAATGCAAAGCCTGTGCAAGTATTTTTTTTTATTTTAGAAAAGATGTCAAGACTGTCAGAAATGTCATGAGAATGGGATATATCTGCTTATCTGTTACCACTTACTAATTACAGAGTTGACTGCTAATTATCATAAATCTTGGCACACAACAGTGTGACAAGATCCACACGAAAAAAAGCAAAACAATTATTTTCCCCCTCCAAATTGAGAGCTTGGCAATTGGGTTGCACTGCTCAGACGTTGGTCTTCATGCTGCGGTCATCGCCTTTGGCTGTCAAATAACTATATCAAGGTATGCTCTTTGGGTCTCCAATGGAAAGTGGCTAGAGGCAACATCGCTAACATTCCAGAATGGCAATGAAGAATATACGGAAGACAGAAAAAAAGAAAAATGTTCTCAGTAATGTTAAAAGTACAGGGTGCACTTGCTCGGGTGTAAGCCACTGAACCGTGTAGATATTACTTTGAAAAAAGCCTGCTTATTGTTCTAAGTCTGCAATATGAAGTTCCTGTTAATGTATTGATATTGACTCTCATCAAATAACTTCCCACATCCTAAACATCTTCTCCCTACCATATCACTTCCTCTCTTTAAAACTAAGATATAAAAGAAAAAACTGGGTTGTTGTAGGTTTTTTTGGGCTATATGGCCATGTTCTAAAGGCATTTGCTCTTGACGTTTCGTCTGCATCTATGGCAAGCATCCTCAGAAGTAGTGAGGTCTCTTGGAACTAGGAAAAAGCATGTGGAGAATTTCAACAGAAAGGAGGAAACCATGAAAATGAACAAAATCTGGCTAACAGTATTAAAAAACTCTAAAATTAGAACAGCACAACAACAGAGTGGAAACAAACAAGGACATCTAATCACCTCTCAACAAAAGATTGCTCCAGGCATTGCCAGGCAATCAAATGCTAATCAAGGTGATCAGTTGAAACATTCACACCTAACTCCAACAGACAAGAGTCCTTTGTCCCATCCTGGTCATTCCACAGATATATAAACCCTTTTTCCTAGTTCCAACAGACCTCACTACCTCTGAGGATGCTTGCCATAGATGCAGGCGAAACGTCAGGAGAGAATGCCTCTAGAACATGGCCATATAGCCCAAAAAAAACTACAACAACCCAGTGATTCCAGCCATGAAAGCCTTCGACAATACAATAAAATAAATAAATAAATAAATAAAGTTGACTTTCCCTTCCCTCACAAAGCCTTTAAGCCAGTGGTTCTCAAACTTCTTAAAGCCACGACCCCTTAATATAGTTCCTCATGTTGTGGTGACCCCCAACCATAAAATGATTTGCGTTGCTACTTTATAATTATAATTTTGCTACTGTTATGAATCATAATGAAAATATCTGATATGCAGGATTTATTTTCATTCACTGGACCAAATTTGGCACAAATACCCGATACACCCAAATTTGAATACTAGTGAGGTTGGGGAACTGATTTTGTCATTTGAGAGTTGTAATTACTGGGATTTATAGTTTACCTACAATCAAAGAGCATTCTGAATTCCACCAATGATGGAATTGAGCCAAACTTGGTGCACAGACAGAGACAGCCCTAGTTAAATTTCAACGGTAAGCAAACAGTATTTTCCCCCCCCCCCAACCAATCACTGATATATATTTTCTGTTCATCATGGGAGTTCTGTGTGCCATATTTGGTTCAATTCCATCATTGGTGGAGTTCAGAATGCTCTTTGATTGTAGGTGAACTATACATCCCAGTAACTACAACTCGCATATGTCAAGGTCTATTTCCCCCCAAGAGCGCCTCAAGAGCACCCCTGGGCAAAATCAACTATACTGCAAATACTTACTTTGCATAATGGGTTGAACCGCCTCTGTGCACAGAACTTCCATGACCAACAGAAAATAATGGAAGGGTTTGGTGGGTATTGACCTTGAGTTTTTGGAGTTGTAGCTCACTTACATCCAGAGAGCACCGTGGACTCAAACAATGATGGATCTGGACAATACAATACTCAATATGCCCAAATGTGAACACTGGTGGAGTTTGGAAAATAGACCTTGGCATTTAGGAGTTGTAGTTGCTGGGATTTATAGTTCACCTACAATCAAAGAGCATTCTGAACCCCACCAACGATTGATTTGGGCCAAATTTCCCACATGGAACCCCCATGACCAAAAGAAAATACTGTGTTTTCTGATGGTCTTTGGCGACTACTTTGACACCCCCCTCGTGACCCCCCCCCCAGGGGTCCTGACCACCAAGTTGAGAAACACTGGTGTAGACAAACCCTTGGTGATGTGGCTCTAGAAGATCATGCCTGGTATATCTGAATTTACTTTATTTAACTATTTTTAACCCAGACTTAAATCAAGACATAGTTTTCTTAGATCTACAGAGACACTCGCTGGAACACCCCAGCAAGCGAGAGTCCAAAAGTGGCAGGCCCAAACCCAGCACCTCAATTCATGGGTGATACCAGATGAGAGACTCCCCCCTGGGTACACAGAAGACTGGGCGACTTGGAAGGCGCTGAACAGACTGCGCTCTGGCACCACGAGATGCAGAGCTAATCTTAAGAAATGGGGCTACAGGGTGGAATCCTCGGCATGCGAGTGCGGAGAAGAACAAACCACTGACCACCTGCTGCAATGCAACCTGAGCCCTGCCACATGCACAATGGAGGACCTTCTTGCGGCAACCCCAGAGGCACTCCAAGTGGCCAGATACTGGTCAAAGGACATTTAACCAAATACTAAATTTGCAAAATCTGTGTGTTTTTTTCCTTTTTCTTTTTAATCTGTGTGTTTGTTTTGCTCTGTTAGAATTGTAATACAATGGTTGCTGATGACACGATAAATAAATAAACCCAGAGGTCCTGGGTGGGGAAGTGCAAGTTAAGGAGAGCTGGGTGTTTTAGGGCTCGTCAGGGCAGCCACTTTGAAAATTAAACCTGTATATATACCATAAGTGATTTATTTTTTTTAAAAAACACTACATGACTGCCATAAGTTCACATTTCTATTGAGGACAGACTGGGGAGGGGGGCATTTCCCCGGGTCTTTTTGTTGCAGTGTTCAACACAGGTATATTAAATTCACATAATTCATCATCCAAAGGGCTGCCTGGAAACCTGTCAAAAGTTTCGCAGATGGGTTGTCGAGAGAATTGCCTTTGGGCCACTCTGAGCCGAGGATCTTCTCCTTACAAACTCTCCTCGTGTTGGTCCTGGAAACTTTATTCGCTTCCTTTACCAGACTCCCCCTTTCTTGGATGAAACTGATATTTCCTGATGTCACTGTGTAACAGACATGTTCCATAATTACATATGATCACAAAATTTTAAATTAGTCATTTTCTTTTCATAACTAGGTCCTACTGATCACTTTCGTTTGTTCCATGGTGCAAAATGGAGCCTCTCATTAAAAACGGCAGTTTTCAAAACGTTGACAGATCACCGACCACAAAAATACATTTTCTTCTCTGCGAGCTAATCGTTGCTAATTCTGATGGATTATTGTATCAAGGGGAAAAAAAGAGAGAGTGCAAAGTACAGAAAGCCATTCACAAACTGTACACAGACTGAAATATTTGGTGGCTTAAAAAAGAAACCTTAACTATAAGATTCAAAAGACCACCCAAACCATTCACTCCCTTGGTGAAGCCTGCAGTAAATCTTTTTAATAACTTGACATGATTAAGTTATCCCCCTCCCTGCCTCACCCTTGTGATTTTTCACCCATGAAGATTTATGAAAAGTTACTCAGAAACACACCTGGGTGGAATTTTTTTTCAAGTGTATATGCATGCATATATATATATATATCAAAAATTCCCAATCCGTCATCATCTTGAGTTGTGCCCCTGAGCGTTTCTGTCTTGCTGAATGAAGTGTCAGAGAAAAAAGGTGTTTTCACACCAAAGAACTATTTTGCCTCTGGGGATGTGGGGGCTTCCCTGACTTTACTTCCATCCCCTTTCAGGACTTGTGTTACTTTTAAAATGTTGCCTGTTTCTAAAAGGCAACAATATTAGATAAGCCATGTTAAGATATTTTTTTAAAGTTGTGGTATGTAGCTGAAAGAAAACTGCTAATTAAAAGAAGGAAAACAAAGATTATATGTATTTTTAAAAAAAACAAGCACACTTTCTTTTTGAATTGCATAAAATGGAACACTTCACTAAACACTTCACTGAAATGTGAGTTTCTGTTGAGAATGCCCCTGTGATGTTAACTGCTCCAAGTCTTTGCCTTATGAGGAATGGCTTAGGAAGCTGAGAATTTTTAACCTGCAAAAGAGAAAACTACAGCCCCTTCTATTTATCACAGGATGCTGAAACTGAACATGTGTAACAAAATAGGTCTCTATAGGTTACATGCCAATTTACAACTCAGAACTGATAACGGTCTTGATTTTACAGGTGTTGAAGTGGTGTGAAGTTTGATAATGGACCCAGTGGAATACAGAGCAGTCCTCTAATTCTTTTGCTTGCAAGGCCACACACCAAAGGAGATGTTCAATGAGATGACGGAGGCTTGTGGTGATGATTCCTCATCAGATGATGTAGTCAAAAACTGGCATCGTAAATTCAAATGTGGTCGGACTATGGTGCAAACAGCTCCAATGCCATGGCGAACCCACTTTGCTATTGATGAACATACCATCCAGTAGGTGGAGATCGCCATGTTGGAAAATTGCTGTGTAACCATTTGCCACTTAGCCCAAAATGTCAAGATTAGTGTGGGATCCATAGAAAAAATAATCCAAGACCATATCCCCATGCATAAAGTATCTGCTCGCTGGGTCCCCCAGTTGCTCACACCTTTCCAGAAGCAGGAATGAGTCTAATGCTATCAGGCTCTGTTGATGATGTGCCATGGAAACCAGGACTTTTTAACAGACTGATCACACAGGACAAAAGCTGCATCCATCACTATGATCCTGAGACTAAAGTCCAGTCAATGCAATGGAAGCATCATGACTCATCACCTCCAAAGAAGGCACATACCCAACTCTCGGGCTATATGGCCATGGTCTAGAGCCATTCTCTCCTGACATTTCGCCTGCATCTATGGCAAGCATCCTCAGAGGTAGTGAGGTCTGTTGGAACTAGGAAAATGGGTTTATATATCTGTGGAATGACCAGGGTGAGACAAAGGAGTCTTGTCTGTTGGAGCTAGATGTGAATGTTTCAACTGACCACCTTGATTAGCATATAATGGCCTGACAGTGCCTAGAGCAAACTTTTGTTGAAAGGTGATTAGATGTCCTTGTTTGTTTCCTCTCTGTTGTTGTGCTGTTGTAATTTTAGAGTTGTTTAATACTGATAGCCAGATTTTGTTCATTTTCATGGTTTCCTCCTTTCTGTTGAAATTGTCCACATGCTTGTGGATTCCAGTGTCTTCTCTGTGTAGTCTGACATGGTGGTTGTGAGAGTGGTCCAGCATTTCTGAGTTCTCAAATAAAATACCATGTCCAGGTTGGTTCGTCAGGTGCTCTGCTATGGCTGACTTCTCTGGTTGAAGTTGTCTGCAGTGCCTTTCATGTTCCTTGATTCGTGTTTGGGAGCTGCATTTGGTGGTCCCTATGTAGACTTGTCCACAGCTGCATGGTACATGGTAGACTCCCTGGTCATTCCACAGATATATAAACCCATTTTCCTAGTTCCAACAGACCTCACTACCTCTGAGGATGCTTGCCATAGATGCAGGCGAAACGTCAGGAGAGAATGCCTCTAGACCATGGCCATATAGCCCAAAAAAACCTACAACAACCCAATCACTTATTTTGATCATCAATCAGCTATCTCAGGGAGTCAATGCTGAAAACAGAATATCCTTGTCATATTTTTAAAGGCACCAACTCTTGCTTACCTGACTAAGCTTCATCACAGCTGCAAACACAAGCCAGTGATCACAAACAATTCCAGTAGATTTCCTGTTGCAATATCTCACAGACCAAACTGTGATCTGCGGTAGCAAAGCCCTAAGGCTCTCATTCATAGATCATTCAAATGAGATTTCTCCTCAAAGGCAAGGTCATGCTGATTTCCTTGAAGAAATTAAATAGATCTTATTTCTGCTCATAAATAGAATTTATGCTAATTAGCAGTTCCTTATTTAGATTTTTCACCCATTGGCATCTTGAAATGCAGCATGTGACAACTTTTTCAAACAGCAAATACAATGAAAAAAACAACACAGGAAACAAAATTAATATAACTCATTTTTCCATTCTGAATTTGCTTCTAAGTGTTTCTGCTTATATTCTTTTATTCTGAATCTTCTTTATGTCCCTAATGATTTCTGATGCTGGATTTCATAATCAAAACATGCTATAACCTCTGGCATAAGTACATAGCTTGGTGACAGAGGATGTGTTTTACATGCAGAACAACTCGGATTCAGTTTCTCAGCATTTCCTGTTGAAGAGAATAAGTTTAAAAGGTAGTGTTACGGAGTTCACATGATGCTGGAGTAGATGAAGAAACAATATGACATAGAATCATAGAATCAAAGAGTTGGAAGAGACTTCATGGGCCATCCAGTCCAACCCCCTGCCAAGAAACAGGAATATTGCATTCAAATCACCCCTGACAGATGGCCATCCAGCCTCTGTTTAAAAGCTTCCAAAGAAGGAGCCTCCACCACACTCCGGGGCAGAGAGTTCCACTGCTGAACGGCTCTCACAGTCAGGAAGTTCTTCCTCATGTTCAGATGGAATCTCCTTTCTTGTAGTTTGAAGCCATTGTTCCGTGTCCTAGTCTCCAGGGCAGCAGAAAACAAGCTTGCTCCCTCCTCCCTATGACTTCCTCTCACATATTTATACATGGCTATCATGTCTCCTCTCAGCCTTCTCTTCTTCAGGCTAAACATGCCCAGCTCCTTAAGCCGCTCCTCATAGGGCTTGTTCTCCAGACCCTTGATCATTTTAGTCGCCCTCCTCTGGACACATTCCAGCTTGTCAACATCTCTCTTCAATTGTGGTGCCCAGAACTGGACACAATATTCCAGGTGTGGTCTAACCAAGGCAGAATAGAGGGTAGCATGACTTCCCTAGATCTAGACACTCTGCTCCTATTGATGCAGGCCAAAATCCCATTGGCTTTTTTTTGCCGCCACATCACATTGTTGGCTCATGTTTAACTTGTTGTCCACAAGGACTCCAAGATCTTTTTCACATGTACTGCTCTCTTCAAACATGGTTTGAAATACCTGCCTATTAACTATGGAAAGATATTGTTTGATTTATGGCAACCCTATGAATAAAAGACCTAGAAGATCTCTGGATATCAGCTGTCCAGCTCAGTTCTTGCAAACATGGGGCTGTGACCTTCTTGACTGACTCAATACACCTATAATATGGTCTTCTTTTCCTACTGCTTTCGAAATTACTGGCAATCATTATCTTTACCAGTTAGTCAGGCTGTCTCACAATATGTCCAAAGTAAAACAGGCTAGTTATCTTTGGATTTTCATGAGAGTTTAGGCTCATGGGTCCGCGACAGCACAGCAGGTTAAACTGCCAGCGGCAGAAAATCTTGCCGATCAGAAAGTTGGCAGTTCAAAGCAGCAGGTTGGGTTGAGCTCCTGTCATCAGCCTGAGCTTCTGCTTACCTAACAGTTTGAAAACAGTAATGTGAGTAGATCAATAGGTACCACTTTGGTAGGAAGGTAAAAGGTGCCCATGAAGACATGTTGGCTATTCATGAGAGAAACCTCCCATAGGATGGTAAAACATCTGGGCGTCCCCTGGGCAATGTCCTTGTAGACACCCAATTCTCTCACACCAGAAGCAATTTGCAGTTTCTCAAGTGACTCCTACCATGAAAAAAATCCACTTTTGCCCTATGCCTCTAGGATGGTGACAGAAGAGAGATGCAGCTCTCCGGCAAACTCCTCACCTTCACGAGGTGACACATCATAGGGCCCTGGAGGAAGCCCTCCTACCACACCAATTGCTTTTGAGGCTATCACCTTGGCAAGAGTGAAGGGATGGGCTTTCTTTAAAGGTTTCACTAGCTCAGGCAAGGAGGAAATGGAAACCTTTTGAAGATGAAGCAAGTCACCTTGCTCTTCACATTCATCAGAGACACCCACCCCATCGGCTCCACACAAAAGAGAGTTTGCAAGCCCACTTCCCCCACAGCTAGACACCACTTGTTTTCAGCTAGAAAATGCAACTCCCACTGACTGTTGAAGAGGAGATACAGCCTTTATTATTGCTAGAAGGTTTTCTCAACATCTAAGGAAACTGATCAAGTATTGCAAACTCAAATCTGTTACTTCCTTGACTGAATCCATCCATCCATGACAAGGATGGGCAAACTTTGGCCCTCCAGGTGTTTTGGACTTCAACTCCCACAATTCTTATCTGCCATTAATCTGGCTGGGATGTCTGGGAATTGAAGTCTAAATCATCTGGAAGGCAGAGCGGGAACACTAAGCCGGAGAGCAGAAAGTACAGGAGGAGGCAGAGGTGGCGGAGGAGGAGGAAGAGATGTAGAAACAGGCTGATTTGTGCTCTGTTATTAGTGTTATAACTACTCTTTGAGCCCTTGATCTATCCCTTGATCCCTTGATCTAGCCCTTTTTCCTATTACCTTTGACAAGGCCAAGCATTATCATAATTTCCAGTGAGTTGCATCTTTTCATGTTGTGTCCAAAGTAAAAAAACTTCACCTGACTTAATTTGGGTTCAGGCTTAATAAATACTTGGACTCATTTATCAGTCTTTTTGGTGGCCTATGGTAGCTACAGGAGTCTCCTACACCACAACATTTAGGGATAGCTGAATAAATGAAATCATGTTTTATGCACAGGTTATCAGGGAAAATGACTACATTTTTTTTCTCGTGTCAGGAGTGACTTGAGAAACTGCAAGTCGTTTCTGGTGTGAGAGAATTGGCCATCTGCAAGGACGTTGCCCAGGGGACGCCGGATGATTTGATGTTTTATCATCCTTGTGGGAGGCTTCTCTCATGTCCCTGCATGAGGAGCTGGAGCTGATAGAGGGAGCTCATCCATGCTCTCCCCAGATTTGAACCTGCGACTTGTCGGTCTTCAGTCCTGCCAGCACAGGGGTTTAATCCACTACAGCACCAGAGGCTCCGGAGGCTCAGGTTGCATTGTTGTAAGTGATCTGTGGTTTGCTCTTTTCCACACTTTGGGGGACATAAGAGAAGCCTCCCCACAAGATAGTAACACATGTGAGCATCCCTTGGACAACATCTTTGTAGATGGCTGATTCTCTCACACCAGAAGTAACTTGCCAGAAGTGACTTGCAGTATTCTGATTAGTTATTGGGTGGGAAAGGACTTAATGACATGAAACTTGTTAGAAAATACCAAGGTCTGAGATTTATTCTTGCACACAGCATTTGACAAAGTATTATTTAGTAACTTTTTTTAGTGTGATAAAACAGTGGATGTGGCTTTTAATGAGACATGGCGCATTATCACAGGGTGTCTGCGCCCTACACCACTGGAGAAATTACATTGCTTAGCCGGTATTGCACCACCTGACATCCGCCGGGAAGTAGCAGCCAATAGTGAAAGGACCAAGGCAGTGACATCTCCAGCTCATCCCTTGTTTGGGTATCAGCCAGCACGTCAACAACTTAAATCAAGAAATAGTTTTCTTAGATCTACAGAGACACTCGCTGGAACACCTCAGCAAGCGAGAGTCCAAAGTGGCAGGCTCAAACCCAGCACCTCAATCCGTGGGTGATACCAGATGAGAGACTCCCCCCTGGGCACACAGAAGACTGGGCGACTTGGAAGGCGCTGAACAGACTGCGCTCTGGCACCAAGAGATGCAGAGCCAACCTTAAGAAATGGGGCTACAAAGTGGAATCCACGACATGTGAGTGTGGAGAAGAGCAAACCACTGACCACCTGCTGCAATGCAACCTGAGCCCTGCCACATGCACAATGGAGGACCTTCTTGCAGCAACACCAGAGGCACTCCAAGTGGCCAGATACTGGTCAAAGGACATTTAATCAACTACCAAGCTTGCAAATTTGTGTTTTGTTTGTTTGTTGTTTTTTTCTGTTAGAAATGTAACACAATGGTCTGGTTGCTGATGACACGATAAATAAACTTAGTAACTATTGTGAAGTCATTGGCCAATAGATATCGTTGGCTGAACTGAGCTTTGCTTTGAACTTTCAATCTCTCACACCAAATATGACTTCATCACATTGTTTTCCCCTGTTTTTTAAAATAATCATTTAGAAATGCTGGGAAAAAAGTAAACTCTTCACCGTTCTTTGGACTCTCCCACACATGTATAATCACCCAACTAAATGGAAAACTATTATCTCAGTGGGAAAAAGGCCTCCCACATAAATTGTTCTCTACAGACGTACAGATAGTTTTTAGAAATTCTCTGCACACACACAGGACTTCTCACAGAGCGATGGTCTCTTCCAGTGTGCCACCAAACCTCAAAGGGAAGGAAAACAAAACCCCACCCTCTCCAGAAATGAGCTGGCCATGTTGTTTCCTTAATAACACGGAGCGTCATTTTCTTCCGAGGAAGAAAGAGAGCATTTAAAGAAATCAGCCTTATGATATCCTAATGACAGGTATAATTGGGAAATGTCATTCTCCAAGTGACAAGAGAAAAAGACGAAGCAAAGAGAGTTATGGCTTGTTGTGGAGATTCTGTTTTGTTCTCCAAAATCTGCTGCATCCAAGTAATTTAAGCCCCCGAGCCATCTTGGACAAGGCAAGGTCTAATTGGGCTGCAGTCTCCGTTGCTTCCTTTCTTGCAAATTTGCCATAATGAGGTTGTCTGCGGAAGGGTCAGTAGCTGATGGCCGGCTTTGCTGGAGCCTTTGGTGACTGTCAACAGCAGGAGAACAAGGAGTCCATTCGGGTCACAGAGAGAGAAAGAGAGAACTGAACTAAATGAATGCTGGTAATTGACGTAGTGACAGCCGTGTCTGTCGGGAGACAAGCGGCATGGGCAATAAGTAATGAAAGATATGGTGCCTATGGAAGAGCAATGCCATTGCCCAACAAAGTGAAAGATGAATAGATGCTTGCTGCTCTTTTGATAGATCTTCAAAATTGGGATGCAATTACAGCACCGTTCCTCAAGACTCTGCAAAGCATTTGCTTCACTTGAGTAATCTTGACTAAACTGAAATAATCATTGGGTTGTTGTAGATTTTTGCGGACTATATGGCCATGTTCTAGAGGCATTCTCTCCTGACGTTTCGCCTGCATCTATGGCAAGCATCCTCAGAGGTAGTGAGGTCTGTTGGAACTAGGAAAATGGGTTTATATATCTGTGGAATGACCAGATATATGTCAGAAGTTCTCACAACCACCATGTCAGACTACACAGAGAAGCCATTGAAATCCACAAGCATGTGGACAATTTCAACAGAAAGGAGGAAACCATGAAAATGAACAAAATCTGGCTACCAGTATTTAAAACTCTAAAATTACAACAGCAAAACAACAGAGAGAAAACAATCAGGGACATCTAATAATCTCTCAACAAAAGATTGCTCCAGGCACTGCCAGGCTATCAAATACTAATCAAGGTGGTCAGTTGAAACATTCACACCTAGCTCCAGAACACAAGAGTCCTTTGTCCCACCCTGGTCTTTCCACAGATATATAAACCCATTTTCCTAGTTCTAACAGACCTCACTACCTCTGAGGATGCTTGCCATAGATGCAGGCGAAACGTCAGGAAGAATGCCTCTAGAACATGGCCATATAGCCCGAAAAAACCTACAACAATCCAGTGATTCTGGCCATGAAAGCCTTTGTCAATACATTGAAATAATCATGTTGGATTTGAACTATTTGTAAACATACCTTAAATTATGTCCAGTTAGGTATACTTATTAAGCTTTGCTGTAATATTGTGGTGTGCCTTCAAGTCATTTCCAACTTACGGTGACTTTAAGGTGATCCTATCACCAGGATTTATTTATTTTTTTGCAAGATTAGTTCACATGGGATTTTGCTTTGCTTTTCATTGGGGCTGAAAGAGTGTGACTTGGTATATAATGCAGTGTTTAATATTTAATCTGTTGTGAGTTAAGATCAGGATGTGAAACACATTTTGAAGAGTTGCTCCTAGTGGATACTCAGATGCAAAATCTTGTCATACATGTGAGATTACTTTTATGTATCCAGAAGACCTACATTTCTAATTCTCACTCCCCTTTCTTCTACAAACATAAGCTAGCTTACCCTTGCTGAAGGAAATTGAGTCCTGGGAGTGGTCAGTATGGAATACGTAGCCACCTTGGAATCCTTCACTGTAAGCAGGGGTGGCTCATCCATTACGCAAAGTAAGCGGTTGCAGTACACTTTTTTTTGCCAGGGGCGCAGAGGCGCCTCTGTAAATGCCCCTTGACCGCCACTTGAGGAGCGCCCCCTTGGCTCACAACAGCCCTAGTTGTCCGGGGGGAGCCTCGGCTTCCTTGCCTCACTGCCGGGCAATCCTCTTCCTGAAGGGGCTCTCTCTCTCTCTCTTTCTCTCTCTCTCTCTTGGTCCCAATGGCTGAGGAGAAAGTCAGGAGAAGAGGCGACTTTTGGTGCACATGCCGGTGTCTTCAGACACGCCTTCGGACCCGAAGCAGGCCAGGCAAGGGAGCAAGTGTGGCGTGGCAGCTCTGCCCCTTGGCCCTCCCGCGGATTGGGGAGAGGGGAGGAGCACGAGGCCGGTGGAGCGTGAGTGGGTGGATGAGCAGGCAAGTGGATGCCTGCGCACGCGCGCACTGGGTGCTTGGGGCCAGCCTATCCAAGGAGAAGGGAAGGGGCGACAAAAGCGGAGCGCGCCTCAGAGGGGAGGGGAGGGGGAGAGAGACACAGAGGGAGAGGGGGAGGGAGTGGGTGCTGCTTGATTTCCCCCTCCCCCTTTTCCTTAGGGAGGGGAGGAGGAGAGAGAGACAAAAAGAGGGAGTACATCAATAGGTACCGCTCCGGCAGGAAGGTAAAGGTGCTCCATGCAGTCATGCTGGCCACATGACCTTGGAGGTGTCTATGGACAATGCCGGCTCTTCGGCTTAAAAATGGAGATGAGCACCAACCCCCAGAGTTGGACATGACTGAACTTAATGTCAGAGGAAAACCTTTACCTTTACCATAGGCATCATGAGTCAGGATCAAAGTGCCTAATGATATGAGTATGATTTCTTAAATCCATGACAAGAAGTTCATGGAGAAGCCACTAGTAGGAAAGAAAATTATACTTTCCATTGCATTTCGGTCCAATAAATTAAACCAAGAAACACTGGGAACGACCGGCTAAATCAAATTTTTAGCTACACTTACAGTAGAGCCAATGAGTCAGCAAAACTTACGTAGGTATTAAATTAACATCCAGATACTAATTTAGTGGTTCCCCAGTTGGTAGGAAAAAAACTGGTTATAGTCCAATAATCCCCATTCATTATATTTATTTATATTATTTACAGTATTTATATTCTGCCCTTCTCAGGGCGGATTACAATGTACATATACATGGCAAACATTCAATGCCATAGACTCACAACATATAGAGACAGACACACAGAGGCTATTTAACTTTCCAGCTTTATCAGGGTATGCTTCGAACAGGGGAGCTGTCGCTTCACTGTCCATTTGAGACACTGATGGAGTACTTCCTCATTCTTTGCAAGCTTGCTTGCTGGAGATTTTATGGCATCATAAATTAGTTAAATTAGCCTCCCTGCATAAGCAGTACCTACATTTCCTACTTGATAGTTGCAACTGTCTTTCAGGCTGCAAAGGTCAACAGTGAGCTACACACAATGGTCGGAAGCTCACTCTGACCCGGGCTGACTTCGAACTCATGACCTTTTGGTCAGAAGTGATCTTAATGCAACTGACTCCCAGCCAGCTGTGCCACAGTCCCAGTGTACTAACAATGGAAGCATCCTGGGTTTAGGATTGAAGTCTTCAAGGTCACTTCTAAGTATAGTTAGTCCCTCCTATAGCTCCTTCTCCCAATTGGAAAACCCGTGGAGGCACTGTCTGAAGACCATTATGAACTGAGTCCAAAGGCAATGTTATATGACTGGAATATTGTGGGTGTGGGATGTTTGTGTTTGTCATTACAAGATCCTTTCAGTTTGGTACTATAGAGGCATCAGTGGTTGCAAATATCTGAACTTGAGCTATTCTCCTTTGGTAGTCATTATCCTATTCATCTGTGCATTTGTGAATGTGATCATTACGCATTTTACTTTTTGCAGATTTCCTGAAGTTTACAACCATGGATGCAGGTGAGATAATTCATGTGATATAACTTTATCATTATATCACTCCTCGGCTCTTCTCAGCTCATGTTAGCACCATGCCATACTGATAATAAATGCCAACATTAAGCAATTGCTTGCATGAGTCCTAACATAACAAACACACCAGTTGTCATATTACCCAACAATGTCTGTGATCCAATTCTCATCAGTGGAAGGAATCTACTTGTTTAGTAATGAGTTGCCGAGAGATGAAAGTATGGGGGAAACATACTTGCCATTCGTTCTCAATGAAAGAAGAAAGTGTTGCAGGAAAGAAAGTTGCACCAGTACAGCTTGCACATGTTTGCCACATCATAGAGGAGGAGAATGACATTGAGCAAGAATGGAGCGTATTTCAGAGTACTGTGTAACTTACAACTCATCTCATTAGTTCTGGGCGGGTCACTATTCCAAGGCCAAGCAATCTATTTAGCATGCATGGCAGAAACTCTATCTATCTATCTATCTATCTATCTATCTATCTATCTATCTATCTATCTATCTATCTATGCATACATATGAAAATGTGTTACAGAGTTTAGGAAGGAAGGAGGGAATGAAGTGAACATGAACATACACAGCATGCTAGTACAAGGTCTACTGATAACATTGTTACATCACCTTAAGGTTTAGATGGGAGCCGCTGTGGTGCAATGGGTTAAAACCTTGTACCAGCTGAACTGCTGACCTGAAGGTCAGTGGTTCGAATCCACAAGTTGGAGTGAGCTTGTCCCACAGGATAGTAAAATATCCAGATGTCCCCTCGGCAAAGTCCTTTGCTTGTATTTTATTCATTCAGTAGCTTTTGACTCTTTGTGACCTTATGGAACATCCCACGCCAGAGCTCCTTGTCTACCGTCGCCACCCACAGCTCTTTCAAGGTCAAGCCAGTCACTTCAAGGATGCCATCCATCCATCTTGCCTTTGGTCTGCCCCTCTTCCTTTTTCCTTCCATTTCCCCCAGCATCATTGTCTTCTCTAAGCTTTCCTGTCTTCTCATGATGTGGCCAAAGTACTTCATCTTTGTCTCTACTATCCTTCCCTCCCATGAGCAGTTGGCCTTTATTTCCTGGAGGATGGACTGGTTTGATCTTCTTGCGGCCCAAGGCACTCTCAGAATTTTTCTCCAACACCACAGTTCAAAAGCATCTATCTTCCTTCACTCAGCCTTCCCTAAGGTCCAGCTCTCACATCCATAGGTGACTACGGGGAATACCATTGTTTTAACTATGCAGATTTTTGTTGCCAATTGATGTCTCTACTCAATTCTCTCACACCAGAGCAACTTCCAGTTTCTCAAGTCACTTCTGACAAAATAAAAAAAAGCTTTAGATGAGCTCTGCAGAATCCATAGAGGGCCAACCACTTCTCCTCCCCCCCCCCTGAAAAAAAGGAAAACAACACCCCAAAAGTAACTAAATAAATGTATTGTCGAAGGCTTTCACTGGGTTGTTGCGTGTTTTCCAAGCTGAATGGCCATTATTATTATTATTATTATTATTATTATTATTATTATTAACTTTATTTGTACCCCACTACCATCTCCCCAACGGACTCGGTGCAGCTTACATGAGGCTGAGCCCAAACACAATAGAAGCAATAAACATCAATACAAGCAATTAAACAACATAGACAATAAAATACACAACATTATCAAAACAACAACAACACATAATTAAAACAGTGGGAAGGCCAAATGTAGAGTTAAAACTGGAAATAATGCTGGGCCATGATCGAAAGGTGATACTGGTGTTTGAGGAGGGCATACAAGCAGACTCAGGGAAATATAAAGTGCTTTGGAGGACAAAGTGCTATGGGGTCATTATTCCGGGAATGTTGTGACCTCACAATTTCTGAGAATACCTGCCAGAAATTTCTGAGAATAACTCCCAAATGACAAAATCAATTTTTTGAGTGATGGTCACTAATTGGGTTGTTAGGTTATCATGTCCAAATTTGGTGTCAATTCGTCCATTGGTTTTTGAGTTACGTTAATACCAGAAACAAACATTACATTTTTATTTATATAGATATTGTATTATAATATTATCAATATTATATGTATATACAATATATTATATTATTAGCATAGCACAATATTAGTATTATTTAGTACTATATTGTTGCTGTGGGGAAGAGCCCACAACTGATGGCACAGTTCATTGGGACTATTCCTAGCAAATTGAAGGAGTTGGAGGCAAGGTGCAGCTGTTACAACGAATGTTGAAAATATTCCAGTAAAATAATATGCCAGTAAAATAACAAGTCTCTAGCCCTCAAAGAACAGTGAGTCTAGATAGATTAGAGTGAGGGATTCCTCCCCAAAATTCCTTATGCATGCCTATCTTAAGAAGGGGTTTAGAGGGCTTAGAAGGACTGTTGTCTTACTCATCCTGCATGCATCTATCTCCTCCCCCTTTGAATACTTAGCAATGTGATCTCTTCAGGGAAGACATAATTTCCTCTTTAAAGGTATTGTTATTGCCCTCGGCTGGCCATGCAGCCTTTCTCTGTTTCCTGGCTCTCTCTTCCCTTTGTTCTTCTAGAGCAGGGGTCCTCAAACTAAGGCCCGGGGGCCAGATACGGCCCTCCAAGGTCATTTACCCAGCCCTCACTAAGGGTCAACCTAAGTCTGAAATGACTTGAAAGCACGCAACAACAACAGCAACAGCAACAGCAACAACAACAACAACAACATCAACCCTATCTCACCAGCCACACTTGCCACTGGATTACTAATAAGTTTATATTTGTTAAAATTGTTCTTCATTTTAATCACTGTATTGTTTTAAAGTGTTTTTTTGCACTACAAATAAGATATTTGCAGTGTGCATAGGAAGTCATTCATGTTTTTTTCAAATTATAATCCGGCCAGTTTGAGGGACTGTGACCTGGCCCTCTGTTTGGAAAGCTTGAGGACCCTTGTTCTAGAGTGAGGAGGCATCTTGTCATTGCCCAGGCAAGATGTAGTAGACATGGCCATTTTATTATTTTTCCCCTTTTCCTTTCCTTAGAAGATAGCTCAATAAAGCTGGTTAGCTCCAAGAACCTTTCCTATCCAGAATGGATTACTTTTGACTTTAATAAACATATTTCTGTATATACTTGAGTACAAGACTAGTTTTTCAGCTCCTTTTATAGGCTGAAAATGTCCCCCTCGGCTTATACTTGAGTCAAGGTTATTTATAATTTTATTCTGTTGTTGTTGTTGTTGTTGTTGTTGCTGTTATTATTATTATTATTTTGATTACATTTATTATTTTACTCTATTCATTATTGCTATATTTATCATTTTACTCTATTATTATTATTACATTAATTATTTTACTTTATTATTATTATTATTATTATTATTACATTTATTGATTTACTTTATTATTACTATTATTACATTTATTATTTTACTCTATTATTAGAAGGGTATGTAAGCACATTTACATTGAAGAAGGTGAGAATAATGGTTTAATCAGAGTTGGACAGTCTTATCTTATATTACAATTCTATGTAAATATTCAAAAACATTTAATCTAGTGATGCCTCAATTAATGTAATTGTATTGGTATCTTGGGAGGACAGCAATGTCCAGTCTCGATAAAATAGTAAAGAGTAGAGACATCAGACTGGCAACAAAGATCCGCCTAGTCAAAGCCATGGTATTTCCCTGTAGTAACCTACGGATGTGAGAGCTGGACCTTAGGGAAGGCTGAGCGAAGGATAGATGCTTTTGAACTGTGGTGTTGGAGGAAAGTTCTGAGAGTGCCTTGGACTGCGAGAAGATCCAACCAGTCCATCCTCCAGGAAATAAAGCCCGACTGCTCATTGGAGGGAAGGATACTAGAGACAAAGTTGAAGTCCTTTGGCCACATCATGAGGAGACAGCAAAGCCTGGAGAAGACAATTATGCTGGGGAAGGTGGAAGGAAAAAGGAAGAGGGGCCGACCAAGGACAAGATGGATGGATGGCATCCTTGAAGTGACTGGACTGACCTTGAAGGAGCTGGGGGTGGTGACGGCCGACAGGGAGCTCTGGCGTGGGCTGGTCCATGAGGTCACGAAGAGTCGGAGACGACTGAACTAAATTAATCTAATTTTATTGGTATCTATTTTTATTTTGAAATTTACCAGTAGCTGCTGCATTTCCCACCCTTGGCTTATACTCGAGTCAATACATTTTCCCAAATTTTTGTGTTAAATTAGGTGCTTCGGCTTATATTCAGGTCGGCGTATATTCGAGTATATATGGTAGTTTTAGAACCTATGGAGTTATGGATCTGCAATCCTGTACCATCCTGTTCAATGGAAACCAATCCTTGCTTATTACACTTAAGCTTCTGCTGGTAATGAACTGTGTTTCTGGCACTGTTGTATTTTTGTGGAATCACTCCCAAGTGATTCCCAACAATGGGAAGGGTGAAAATTTTAGTATTTTTTTTTTCTCAGAGAAATTCTGGTTCAGCCTTGGAAGAAACGTCAGCCTTCTGGCATAATAATTCTGTTGATTACCTTCCAGTCAAGTCAATTTGGACAAGAGATTGCCTTGAATTTTCATCTCCGAAAAGGGGTTTGACATTCCTTTTAAAAATAGGTGTCGGGGCAGCTGTTCAACCAGCATGAATAAACAAGACTGATCTAGGAAGACAGATGGATATTGTCATTTCTTAAACAAAGACACAATATTTCCTCCTCTCTCTTTCTCTCTCTCTCTTTGAACAATTCAGGAGCGTGTGTTTCCAGAAGCTGTAATTACTCACTGATGGTGCAAGCTGAGCGTTCATCTCGGTGTTTATACCTAAATACAAAGCATGCGCTACATGGCAACGGCATGGGATAGAACTTGCCTTCTCGTTTTCTTTTCTCCCCCCAGAATAGTTCCTGAGTGCCTCCTGCCAAAAATTCCAACTGGAGCTGGGTTACAAAGCATGACTGCAATCGGCTGGTTAGCCAATTGGAGTTTCCACACCTTTTGTGTAAAGCTGAGGTTTGTTTGACTTCCAGCAATAATTGCATCTAATTTCATCATGTTGAATGCACTTGTTTCATCACCCTTGTGCCTGCAAGGAAAAACAAAAAAAGAAAAAAAGGAAAGGAAAGAAAGAGTGGAAGAAGACAACAAACACTTTCAAAACTAATGCTCCCTTGATTGTTTGTGTGGCTGAGATCAATTTCAGGAGAGAGTCGCCAAGGTGGTTGCAGGTGTGCCTGGTCTGAGGAAGCCGGTCCTGGTGCATTCGCAAGGATGAAAGCGATGCAAATCATGTTGGGTTGGAGTTATTAATAAGCACGATGATGAATTGAGTTTTAATTCATACCATGATTTATAAATCAGCCCTGTCTGTGGGAGATTAGCACAGCATGGGGCGTTTGGAACAAGAAGGATCAGGGTGGGGCCCGACACTTGGAGGGCATCATCGTGAGGAAAAATGTCAAAACAAACTGTGCAAACTTGTAATTAATTACAAGTATCGTTGGGCCTCATCCAATGAGCAGCAAAGCTCCAAAAGGCAGAATGCTCTGGGACCTGGGCGCCAACTGGTTCAGAGGGGAGGAGAAGCCCTTCTCTCAGGCTGGATCTACACTGTCATATAATGCACTTTGAACTGCATTGGACTGCATTAGATTGCAGTTAAGATCCAGCCTCAATCATACCACCTTCCGATTGGTGGGAATTTGCGATAGGTTGTTGTAGGTTTTTTCGGGCTATATGACCATGTTCTAGAGGCATTCTCTCCTGATGGTTCGCCTGCATCTATGGCAAGCATCCTCAGAGGTAGTGAGGTCTGTTGGAACTAGGAAAAAAGGGGTTTATATATCTGTGGAAAGACCAGGGAGGGACAAAGAACTCTTGTCTGTTGGAGCTAGGTGTGAAAGAACAAACCACTGACCACCTGCTGCAATGCAATGCAATGCAATCTGAGCCCAGCCACATGCACAATGGAGGACCTTCTTGCGGCAACACCAGAAGCACTCCAAGTGGCCAGATACTGGTCAAAGGACATTTAACCAACTACCAAATTTGCAAATAATCTGKGCGTTTGTTTTGCTCTGTTAGAATTGTAACACAATGGTTGCTGATGACACGATAAAATAAATAGGTGTGATAGTTTCAACTGACCACCTTGATTAGCATTTGCTGGCCTGGCAGTGCCTGGAGCAATCTTTTGTTGAGAGATGATTAGATGTCCCCGATTGTTTTCCCTCTGCTGTTTTGCTGTTTTAATTTTAGAGTTTTTAATTTTAGAGTTTTTAGAGTTGCGATAGGGCTTTTTTGGTGTCTGCCCCCAAGTTCTGAAACTCCTAGGAGGGCAAGAATAACCTCCTCCTTGCCATATTTCTAACAGCAGACATGTTATTTAATTCTAGAAGACTTTTTGAACTGAAGGTTTTTGAAAGCAAGGGCTTTAAAAGAGGATGCTCTGCAGGTTGAATGGCCCTGATCTAAAACTCTTGGTGTTGGGTTTCATCCCTGACTGCCCAAGTCTCCAGCTCTCAGTGAGTAGTTAGCCTACTCATTGAGAGTGTGATGGGGTGTGATGGGAAGCAAAATCCTATGAGCTTTGGTGGGACCCCCAGATGTACTAGTCTTCATAGCATTGCCCCCTTTTCATTGCATTTCTTTATTGGATCATGAGATTTTTTCCCCCAGCTCTTCTCACCCTGGGAATTTGTGTGTGCTTATTTCCACAGAAATGAATCCATAATTTGTGCATATTGTTTTCCAGTTTTTATATGCATTATATGCTTCTCTGTGTGCATTATATGCTTTTTTGGTGTGCATTTCCCCATTGCACATTGTATACATTTTTCAAAGACATGCCTTTTCAGCTGTTTACATCTTTCAAATGAATCCAGGGCTGGGTGTCCTTCTTTCTCCTTCACTGAAATGCATCACAAGCCTGGGGAAATGTGTGAATTTCTCAGGCAAAAACGTCTTCGTTCTGTTATCAGTCTCAGGAGGTACAAAATGGATATTTGCATAGGTGTGTTTCCTTTGCCAATACATATGCTAAAAATCTAGAACAATATTTACATAGGGAAATAGTCCAGTGAATATCCGTCCCATTCCCACTACCAACCAGAGTAAACAATACTGAGGAATACAGACCAGTAATCAGAATTAGTATTGGGCAAGTTTTTAGTAATTGGCGACTTTCATATCTGGAAAAGAATGAATCAGACTTTACTTTGAAATTTTAAAAAGCTAGACAAGGTGATGTCCAAATAAGAGTAACCAAAATGACCCAAAATCTGGAATCCATATCCCATGAAGAGAAGCTTAAGAAACTGGGTATGTCTAGCCTGAAGAGGAGAAGGTTAAGAAAGGACTGGATGGCCATACTGAAATATTTGAAAAGATGTCAAATTGATGAGGGAGCAAGCTTATTTTCTGTTGTTCAAAAGTATAGGATACCAAGCAATAGATTCAAACCAGAGGAAAAAAGATTCCTGAACATTAGGAAGAACTTTCTAATGGTAAGCACTCTTCAACCATGGAATACTTTGTGTGGTTGAGTTTTCTTTTGGGAAGCTTCTTAAACAGATGCTGGGTGGTCATCTGTTGGGAGTGCTTTGTTTGCTTGTTCCTGAATGGCAGAATAGGGTTGGACTGTATGGTCCCTGTAGCATCTTCCAGCTCTATAAGAATCAGGACCTTGAATAGTTCTTTGAAAGTTCAGACTAACCTCCCCCCCCTCCCCCATTAGTTCATTATCCCACTGACATCGTTGATATCAGGCAAGATTCTGGAAAAGATTGTTAAGGAAGTGGTCTGCAAACACTTAGAAACAAATGCGGTCATCGGTAATAGTCAACACGGATTTATCAAAAAACAAGTCATGCCAGACTAATCTCATCTCTTTTTTCGATAGAGTTACAAGCTGGGTAGATGCGGGGAATGCCGTGGATGTGGCGTACCTGGATTTCAGTAAAGCCTTCGACAAGGTCCCCCATGACCTTCTGGCAAGGAAACTAGTCCAATGTGGGCTAGGCGAAACTATGGTTAGGTGGATCTGTAATTGGTTAAGCAGATGAACGCAGAGGGTGATTCTCCCCAATGCTTCCTCTTCATCCTGGAAAGAAGTGATGAGCAGGGTTCCTTCCTGGGCCTGGTCCTGTTCATCATCTTTATTAATGACTTAGATGAAGGGTTAGAAGGCATGATCAGAACTACCTCTTCCATCTTGATGTTCAGAAAACGGGTGAAAACTTGGCTATGGAGTTTGGCTTTCGACGAGTGAGTCAATATTCTGTGATATGGATGAATGACGAACAACGAATTTACTATGACGACTGACCATTGTAATTGTGTGATTGCATTTTGCTATTTTAACGTTTTAGTATAATATGTTATATGACGTTTTTAATGACTGTTTGTAATATTACTGTTGGAAACCGGCCCAAGTCCCTCGACAGAGGAGAGAAGACCGTTATACAAAATTGCTAAATAAATAAATAAATATGATCATCAAGTTTGCAGATGACACCAAATTGGGAGGGATAGCCAATACTCCAGAGGACAGGAGCAGAATTCAAAATGATTTTGACAGATTAGAGAGATGGGCCAAAACTAACAAAATGAAGTTCAACAGTGACAAATGCAAGATACTCCACTTTGGCAGGAAAAACGAAATGCAAAGATACAGAATGGGGGAATGCCTGGCTCAAGAGCAGTACGTGTGAAAAAGATCTTGGAGTCCTCGTGAACAACAAGTGAAACATGAGCCAACAATGTGATGCGGCGGCAAAAAAAGCCAATGGGATTTTGGCCTGCATCAATAGGAGTAGAGTGTCTAGATCTAGGGAAGTCATGCTACCCATGCTCTATTCTGCCTTGGTCAGAGCACACCTGGAATACTGTATCCAATTCTGGGCACCACAATTGAAGGGAGATGTTGACAAGCTGGAATGTGTCCAGAGGAGGACGACTCAAATGATCAAGGGTCTGGAGAACAAGCCCTATGAGGAGCGGCTTAAAGAGCTGGGCATGTTCAGCCTGAAGAAGAGAAGTCTGAGAGGAGATGTGATAGCCATGTATAAATATGTGAGAGGAAGCCACAGGGAGGAGGGAGCAAGCTTGTTTTCTGCTTCCCTGGAGACTAGGACGTGGACCAATGGCTTCAAACTATATGAAAGGAGATTCCATCTGAACATTAAGAAGAACTTCCTGACTGTGAGAGCTGTTCAGCAGTGGAACTCTCTGTCCTGGAGTGTAGTGGAGGTTCCTTCTTGGAGGCATTTAAGCAGAGGCTGAATGGCCATCTGTTGGGGGTGCTTTGAGTGTAATTTTCCTGCTCTTAGCAGGGGGTTGGATTGGATGGCCCACAAGGTCTCTTCCAACTCTATGATTCTATGATTCTATGACATGGGAAGCCACCAGATACCACTAAGTTCCCTGGGGCATAACAGCATAGCTTTACAAACAATTAATGTCATCCAATGATTTATTTTTGCATTTTTAAATAAATAGAATAAACAATCATACAAACCACAGGCTTCAAGATCTTCAAAGCTTTCTTGCCACCCTTAGCGGGTGATCCAGATAATAACTTGTTGAGACAGACTCGTCAAAAGGTTATTATTAACTCTGGGTCATATGCATATAAGTTGAAGGGCATATGTGTCTTTTCCCAAGTGCTGAAAAAATATGAATCATGAAACTGGAAATCACATATCAAAAGAGCAAGTTATTGTCATACAAATAATGATAACAATAATTTATATAGCACCATCACTAAACATATTACTATGCCTGCCTCTTCTTCTCTTCCTGTACAGTCAGTGCAATGGCTGTGGAAATGGTGGAGATATGGCTGTGTCTTTTTTTCTCCCTCTGCAGTTGCTATGGAAGAGACAGCAAGGGTATCCCTCTGGGCAGCTAAACCAGGAAATCCCAACTGGATGGCCCCCCACGAGAGAGGGTCTTCCTCCAGGGACAAACCAAGAATGGCCAACTTGGAAGTCCCTGAACATACTCAGAAGTGGAGTGGGCAGATCAAAAGACAACCTGGCAAAATGGCACGACCTAAAAGAATCCCACACCTTATGTGACCGTGGAGCAGAACAGACAACTCCGCATCTGTATGCTTGCCCACTATGCCCTGCCTCATGTACAGAGGAAGAATTGTTGGAGGCTACAGACAATGCCGTTGCTGTTGCCCATTTTTGGTCAAAAGATATTTAGCCGCCTGCACTCCTTCTATTTTTATCAGTTTTATACTAATTTATGCAATGCTTTTGATACAAAATAAAAATGGAAGAGAGGTCAATGAATGAATGAATGAAAGAATGAATGAATGACTATCTACCCATGTTGTCTGTTTACCTCTCAATTCAGCAAGCTATTGAATGGAATGGAGAAGGTATTAGCTATTATTTTTATGAACATTTCTGCAGATGGTGGAGGAAGTTAATTAGTCAACCATCAATTGGTTCAAATTGCAGTGACAACTGTTAGCTGCGAAGACATCCACTGTTCAAATTACACTGGAACAGAGAAGGAGGGAGATGACCTATGTTATATCTACTATTTCAGGCTGGTACAAGGAGATACAAATCATAGAATCATAGAATCATAGAGTTGGAAGAGACCTGGTGCACCATCCAGTCCAATCCCCTGCCAAGCAGCAGGAAAATTGCATTCAAAGCACCCCCTGACAGATGGTCATCCAGCCTCTGCTTCAAAGCTTCCAAAGAAGGAGCCTCCACCACCCTCCGGGGCAGAGAGTTCCACTGCTGAACGGCTCTCACAGTCAGGAAGTTCTTCCTCATGTTCAGATGGAATCTCCTCTCTTGTAGTTTGAAGCCATTGTCCCGCGTCCTAGTCTCCAAGGAAGCAGAAAACAAGCTTGCTCCCTCCTCCCTGTGCTTCCTCTCACATATTTATACATGGCTATCATATCTCCTCTCAGCCTTCTCTTCTTCAGGCTAAACATGCCCAGCTCCTTAAGCCGCTCCTCATAGGGCTTGTTCTCCAGACCCTTGATCATTTTAGTCGCCCTCCTCTGGACACATTCCAGCTTGTCAATATCTCTCTTGAATTGTGGTGCCCAGAATTAGACACAATATTCCAGGTGTGGTCTAACCAAAGCGGAATAGAAGGGTAGCATGACTTCCCTAGATCTAGACACTATGCTCCCCCTCTTCTTTAAGCCCACAGTTTGTATCTCTTTGACATATCTTCCTGTGGGTTATGGGTCTGGATGAGACCAGGTATCTGATTTTGAACTGTTCATGGCTTGATTTTCCATGAGCTTTCAATGGTTAGTGTAAATGTATGATAGGGTCATTATAGAAACACAGGCCCCTTAAACTTTTATGATGCTGTCAGTGGAATGGGGAATCTATCCCAAAGCTTAGATCAAACATGCCAGTCTTATTCCCAAACCAGGTCTTTAGATTGCCCCCTTAAATTCCAGCATGAATTTATCACCCAACTGACATGAAATCACAAGTTTCCAGGGACTATTTCCAGGGACTTATTCATACTAGCAAATTATAGTGCTATGATTCCAATTTAATTGCCATGGTTCTGCCTAGGGCTGGGCAACCACGGAAAAATTTGTTTCTAAACTCGATTCATTTTTTGGGGTGTTTTGCGTTTCGATATTTAAAAGAATTCCGAAATTTTTCTTTAAAAAAGTTTGATATTTACGAAATTCCATAAAATTATGAAATGAATACGAAACAAATACGAAACAATTACGAATCGATTCGTTAATGGCGGACGCGACTGCGCAATACGCTAAAAAACCTCCATATGGGACAGGGGGAACTTCTGAAGCTTCCCTCTCCCTCTGTTGTTGACTGTTGGTGTGATATTTATAATTTTTTTTCACTGATTAAACAAACAACAGCTATAAAACTTGCCCCAGACATGCGGAAATAATAACGAAACGATTTTGAAACGATTTCGAAACGAATACGAAATGAATACGAAGCAATTACGAAATGAATTGAAAAATTCGTTTCGTTTTTTAGATGCTCCTGAATGGTTCGTTATCGCTTCGTAACAAAAAAAAAAGAATTTTTTACGAATTACGAAATTACGAAACGAAACCGCCCAGCCCTAGTTCTGCCCTTTGCTATCCCAAGGAAATATGTAGAGCCAGCAGCCTGAGAACTGCAGTGGCTCATCTAACTACAACTTAAAACAAGCTCCTTTTTCAGCAATTGCTGGTAGTTAGGTGACAAAAGAAAAGTTCAGCAGTTGCTGGTAGTTAGGTGACAAAAGCAACCTCACTGATTGTTGAAGGACAAGATCTGTGAGTGTGAAGGGGCACTTTAGACATATTATAGCTTGTCAACATCTTCCTTGAACCAAGGATTGGACACATTATTCCAAGATAGGCCTGGCCAAAGCAGAACAGAGTGGTATTACTTTCTGTGAAAAGGGCACCATGCAATTTTTTTAATGTGTGAGGAGCGACTTGAGAAACTGCAAGTCGCTTCTGGAGTGAGAGAATTGACCATCTGCAATGACATTGTCCAGGGGATGCCTGGATGTTTTGATGTTTTACCATCCTTGTGGGAGGTTTGTCTCATGTCCCCACATGGGGAGCTGGAGCTGACAGAGGGAGCTCATCTGTGCTCTCCCCAGATTCGAACCTCCAGCCTGTCAGTCTTCAGTCCTGCTGGCACAGGGGTTTAATCCAATGCACCACCTGGGGCTCCTATAATGCAAATTGGCCATAGAGTTGTACCGGAGGACTAAGTTCCTTTTAAAATACATAATTTTTCACTTTCACAGGGTTCCTGTGTCGTTAAGGCATTGAAAGTGGAGGGCTGATTGTCTCCTGTTGATATAACCTAAAAATATTCAAACCTTTCTCAAATACATTCCTTTTCATTAGAGCATTATAATAATCAAAGCAGAACATAACTAAAGGAGGCATTGCTGTGGCTCTTTCAGATCATTGTGTTGGTAATGAAGTATTCACAGTTAGCATAAGCACTTCCTTTAAGTTACAGTTTACTCAACAATAGTAAAGTGTGACTGTAGCAAAGTGTTAAAATCATTTGGCCAGATTTATCTTAATCCTGCCGTTAAAAACCAAAGGGGTAAAGTCTGCCAGAAAATTCTCTATTTTTAAACAGGCACTTAAATAAGGCAAGACCAATCCTGCCTTTCCGGCACAACAGTTTCCATACGAGAACTTTGTATTTACTTCTCAGCACAGAAACTTCATAATATTTGTTTCTTTTGGTATCCTGTAATCCTTGCTTTTGCCAAGTCAACAAAGTACAACCTGTCAGATTTGAATCATATGCAGAAAGTTTTGCTTTTGCTTAAAAAGCAGAAGTACCAGATATTACATTTGGGGTACCTGCTAGCTATTAAGGTAGGTTTGTAGGAGAAGTTTTTGTATAGTTTTTAATCTGTATTGTTTTAAATGTATTCTTAGCTGCTTTGAGTCTCATTATTGCTAGGCTTGTGCATTTTGCCTGAATCTCAATCCATTCCAGTGGATCCCCATATCTGTTTTCACGCGCCTCTGGAAAATGGGCAGGTAGTTGTGTTGGATTTCATCCCTCACCGCACAAGTCTCCAGCTCTCAATGAGTCGTTAGCCTAGATAGATTAGAGGGATTCCTTCCCCAATTTCTTCTAGCAAGCTTATCTTAAGAAAGAGCTTAGAAGGGGTTGTCTTACTCATCTTGCATGCCGCTATCTCCTCCCCCTTTGAATACTTAGCAATGTGATCTCTTCAGGGAAAAAAGTAACTTCCTCTTTAAAGGTAATGTTATTGCCCTGGCAAAGCCATGTGGTCAGAGTTCACCATATTGGCTCTCTTCTCCTTTTGTCTTCTCTAGCGTGAAGAAGCATCTTGCCATTGTCCAGGCAATTTGTAGTAGATATAGATACTTTTATTATTTTTCCTTTTTCTTATCCTTAGAATATAGCTCATTGAAGCTAGTTAGCTCCAAGAACCTTTCCTATCTAGAATGGATTTCTTTTGTCTTTAATAAACATATTATTTTTTAATCCTATGAAGTTGTGGATCTGCAATACCTGTTGAATGGAAGCCAATCCTTGCTCACTACATGTAAGTTTCTACTGCTTATGAACTATGCATCTAGCACTCTGCTATATTTTTGGTGAAATCACCCCCAGAGAAGGTTATTTGAGCTTAACAGCTCCTGATTCCCAACAAATCAGATAGCCATTTTCAGTCTGCACCCAAAAAATACAGCTAGATCCAGCCCATTGGTGGCAATGGGAAATTTGCAAGAGTACCCTTTCAGTTCCTGAGATTCAAGGGAGACTGAGGTTCAGCAACAGCTTTAAGAAAGCACCCTTCCTGGGACCTTTTCCTTTTTTCCCTTTAAGAGTTCCTGGATTTCAACAATGAGATTAAGGAAGAATCCTTCCTGGGATCCTTTTCTTTTTTCCCTTCAAAGGAGTCTGGGTTTCAGCAACAGGGTTGAGGAAGCAGACACAGCTTGCAAACCACACATCACGGCATTCTTCTAATCTGATTGATCCAACAGGCAGGGCTCACAGGTAAACCCCGTGTGAGCAGGCCACCATGTGATGCTGAATAGGGGAGGAGGAACCGTGATTGGCTGCCACATGGTCCCACAATGGACAAAAAAAATTGATGGCTGGGCCCTTGCTGTTATAGCAATCCAGCCAAGCCAAACAAGTTGGATTGGCCAAAGGGAACTGACCACTCTGAATATGTATACAAGCCTAATTATGATGAAAAAAGTAGGATAAAAGAGAAAGAAAGAAACAAACAAATCCATACAGGATGTCAATACTGATGTCTCAAATGGACCATGCACACAATTCAGAGAAGCCATTGAAATCCACAAGCATGTGGACAATTTCAACAGAAAGGAAGAAATCATGAAAATGAACAAAATCTGGCTACCAGTACTAAAAAAACTCTAAAATTATAACAGTAAATAAAAAACAAAACTCAAACACAGGGATAACTCCAGCCAGGAAACAATCAGGAACACCTGGTCACCTCTCAACAAGGAAATTTCCCAGGCAGTAACAAGCCACATTTCAAAACTGTCAGGCCATCAAATGCTAATCACGGTGGCCAATTGAAACATTCACACCTAGCTCCCACAAACAGCTCTTTCTTCCACCCTGGACCCTACAACTCCCAGAAATCCCAGCCAGTTTAGCAGCTGTTAGGATTTCTGGAAGTTGAAGGCCAAAAACATCTGGGGACCCCAGGTTGAGAACCACTGTTCTAGAACATGGCCTACAACCCACAAAACCTAAAACAACCCAGAACTACTCATATATGGGATGGTAGTTCTTCACTAACTTTCTTATTAAGAGAAGCAATGAGTAATTGCAGCATTTCTCCCCTTTGTCTGGAAATGTCTTCAAAAACACACAGCATTTGAAGCCTCTTTGTAATTCAGATGTATTTGGCTGAGTTGTGCACAAAAAAGTATTTCTGCACAATTTTTTCCCTCTACAAAGAATCCTATTTCCTATGGGTTTCTGGGCAATAGAACCATGTACAATATTAGCATAGAACAAGATCCAAACTGTGAAAATTATAATCAGTCCAGGGCTCTTTTCACCATGGGTTTTGACAGCCCAAATGCATATTTTTCACCCATTAAAACATTTCTAAATAGTATTTTCCCTACTATTCCCATGTCATAGAAGGGCAAAGTAAATACAAATTCTAGGCCTCCAATGACTAGGATACTGCAGAAAGTGGACACTGTCCCTGATACAACTGTCTTTCTTATCTCACAATGAACAGGGAAGGCAAAAGGGGTTTTAAAGAGGACAATGGAATAAAAAAATACCTGGGAAAACCCAAGAGAGACCAGATCGGTTGAGGAAGAATAGCCCAAAAGATGTTTCTTCTTGTCTACCAAGCCATTGCAATGATTGTCTGCCTTTGAGAATTCAGCAGTATACCAACAAATTACTCTTACAATGTGTTATTTCATATTGTAGATGCATCACGGTAGTTGCTTTTGGTCTTAACATTGTATTCTTTGGTGTTAAGGTGGCTTTTTGTTGTTGAAAAAGTCACCTAACAACTAAAAACCACAACTTTCTTTTCATATTCATGCATGTTTAACTGTTAAAAAACTTGATTCTATGTTTAATGGAGCAGTTCTTTTATTATTTTTTTTAATATTACATAATATAGGTTGAGTTTCCCTTATCTGACATGCCTTGGACATGCCTAGGTTTTTGGATTTGTTTCAGTTTTCAAATACTTGCATTTTCACGTATATAGGGAATGAACAATAAGGGGAAAGGGGGCTAGGAGCACATCTCGCCTTCACCAAACCTCGATTTTCATGTTCAAGAATATAACAAAGTTCCTTCACATGTATCATAAATAGAGAAGGGGCACACAATCAAGCCTTTTCCTTGCCAATGGAACAAAAAGCTAGCTATAGATTGGCTAGTCAGAACTTCTCTAATAAAAAAAGATGGTTATTTCAGAGAAGAGAGGGAAACTCTTCAACTTCCTTTCAATTGAAGCCAACCTATGAGGTCACTGGCCACAGGAATGTCTAGAGAATCAATAACCTATATCAATTTGGGTTTCTTAAAACAGGAGCTGAACAGAGAGATATGAGGATCCACCTTCCAAAGCCAGGGGAATGGCAGAAGAATCAAGGGTGTGCTAACATCATGGCACATTGCATAACCTTGCCTCTTATGGGGATCAAGAATGACTTTCAAGCACTGCTCAGGACAAATGCTACGCCGAAGAATTTGCAAGGAAGGGTGGAGGCAGTGAGCAAAGGAAAATTCCATTAAGCACTCTCATAAAGCAAGATGAGATATCCACTGACAGGCATTTCAATATTAAAGTGATGGCAATAAAAAAGAAGTTGCTGGCAATTAAAGTAAAAGTTATTGGTTGGCATTCTGCATGGCAGTGACGGATTTGTGAGTTACAGATCCATAACTACTCCATATTCAGTACTATAACAATGATTGCGGCACTATTGGCACAGTTGAAAATGCCCCCTTTAACAAACAGCAGCTGCATCAAGCAAAGGAGATCTGTTCAACTGCCAATTTGGGGGCAAAGAGGAAGATGTCTCCAAGTTGTAGTCCAAAGTGCTCTTCCAGCACTCACCAACCAATCCTTCTCCAATGCCAGAAATACAGCTTAATGGTGTAATACTAGAAAATGTTGACCATTTCCACTAGCTTGGCAGCCACCTCTCCACAAAAGTCAACATTGACACTGAAATACAACACCACCTGAGCTCTGCGAGTGCAGCATTTTTCCGAATGAAGCACAGAGTTTTTGAGGACCAGGACATTTGTAAGGATACCAAGGTGCTTGTTTATAAAGCTATTGTCCTCCCAACCCTGCTATATGCCTGCAAGATGTGGACTATCTACAGACGTCACATGCAACTCCTAGAATGATTCCATCAGCCTTGTCTCTAAAAAATCCTGCAAATCTCTTGGGAAGACAAGCAGACAAACATCAGCGTGCTGGAAGAAGCAAAGACCACCAGCACTGAAGTGATGGTTCTCCACCATCAACTCCACTGGACCGGCCATGATGCCCAACCGCCGACTCCCAAAGCAGTTGCTCTATTCTAAACTTAAGAATGGAAAATGGAATGTTGATGGGCAGGAAAAGAGATTTAAAGATGGGCTCAAAGCCAACCTTAAAAACCTATGGCATAGACTCTGAGAACTGGGAAGCCCTGGCCCTTGAGTGCTCCAGTTGGAGGTCAGTTGTAACTAGCAGTGCTGTACAATTTGAAGAGGCCTGTATAAAGGGCGAAAAGAGAAACAGGCCAAGAGGAAGGCACGTCAAGCCAACCCCGACCACGACCGGCTTCCATCTGGAAACCGATGCCCTCACTGTGGGAGAAGATGCAGATCAAGAATAGGGCTCCACAATCACCTACAGACCCACTGCCAGTACACCGATCTTGGAAGACAATCCTACTCGGACAACAAGGGATCACCTAAGTAAGTAAGTAGTCCAAAGCTGAAAGCATTAACAAGAACCAATAAAGAGAACACAGTCATGCCTCAAGGACCTGCTCAAACGAAAAAGGTTTTCATCTGCATATGGAAGGATAGCAAGGGACGTTCCATTTCTAAGAAGGGAATCCCAGAGACTGGAAGCAGCCACCAAGAAGGTCCTTTCTCATGTTCTCATCAGATGCACCTGGAAGATAGTAGGACACAGAGAAGGATCTTCTGGATTCTTCTGGACTGAAGCCTACATGTTACAAAGCGGCTCCTCCCATCTGATCTGGAGCAAATGCACCAGCCCTCTTTGGCAGAGAAGGTGAAGCTTGTAAAACTACAGTTCCAGGATTCCATAGCATTGAGCCATGGCAGTTAAAGTGGGGTCAAACTGCATCAGTTCTACAGTGCAGATACAGCCCAAGAAGCCAGCTCAGGTATGCATTATCCTTCCCACAACATTAATCTGACACCCATCTGATACAAATGTAGAAGAAAGGGAGGGGAGAAAGAACTGGAGTCCCCCCATTAGCTCAGCTTGAAGGACCAGTAATGGTTGTTTATTTATTTATTTATTTACTGTATTTGTATACCGCCTTTCTCAGCCAATTGGCCACTCAAGGCGGTTTCCAACAAATCAGTATGCATAGAACATAATATAGATAAAAACATTAAACAATATAAAACATCACAAAAGCAATAAAAACAACATCATCAGTGTCTCATTATTCTCAAGCATTGTCCAATTCCATTGTGAGGTCATTCGATTTCCTATATTAGCTACCCTGTATTTGTAAATGCTTGCTCGAATAGCCACATTTGAACTTGCCTCTGAAACATCAAGAGGGAGGGAGCAGATCTGATTTCCCTAGGGAGGGCATTCCATAGCTGAGGGGACACCACTGAGAAGGCCCTGTCTCTTGTCCCCGCCAAACATGCTTGTGACGACGGCGGGACTGAGAGCAGGGCCTCCCCAGATGATCTTAAAGACCTCAGTGGTTCGTAAGGGGAGATATGTTCGGATAGGTAAGTTGGGCCAGAACCGTTTAGGGCAGTGTTTCTCAACCTGGGGTCCCCAGATGTTTTTGGCCTACAACTCCCAGAAACCCCAGCCAGTTTACCAGCTGTTAGGATTTCTAGGAGTTGTAGGCCAAAAACATCTGGGGACCCCAGGTTGAGAACCACTGGTTTAGGGCTTTATAGGCCAAAGCCAGCACTTTGAATTGGGCCTGGTAGCAAACTGGCAGCCAGTGGAGCTGGCGCAACAAGGGGGTTGTATGCTCCCTGAGCGCTGCTCCTGTTAACAACCTGGCTGCTGTTCGTTGGACTAGTTGAAGCTTCCAGACCGTCTTCAAAGGCAACCCCACGTAGAGAGTGTTGCAGTAGTCTATACGGGATGTAACCAGAGCGTGGACTACCATAGCCAAGTCAGACCTCCCAAGGTATGGGTGCAGCTAGTGCACAAGTTTTAACTGTGCAAATGCTCCCCTGGTCACCGCCGAGACCTGAGGTTCCAGGCTCAGCGATGAGTCCAGGATCACACCCAAGCTGCGAACCTACGTCTTCAGGGGGAGTGTAACCCCATCCAACATAGGCTGTAACCCTATGCCCTGTTCGGCCTTGGTTGTTCTCTCTTTTCTTCGGAAATTTTATACACTAGACCGTTGTGATAAAAAGATCACACATTGTCACTACCCTTCAGAATGAGTATCTGTGTTTCCTTGTTTTCTTTTCCCCTCCTCTTCCAGTTTTCCTCTTGTGTCGTGTCTTTTAGTAATCCTGGGGAAACATGCACTACATTTGCCATCCAGGAGGCCTTTGTAATGAAGGACAGGTTATACATGCCTTAAGTAAACAAATAAAAATATAAAATGTTGTTTCTCTTAGGATCGTCAAAAATCTTTTCAAATTACAGCGGCAGGAATCCTTTAGAACTATAACCTTTCCGTAACCCTTGCATTTCAGTCTGGGCTCTTGTTTATACATCCCACTCCTTTTCAATCTATTCACCATGAAGTGTGTGTGTGTTTAAAAAATGCTTTACAAAGATACTTGCTTTAAGGTGAAAAACAATGTCTTAAAGTGCTGACAGTTCCATCCATGACGTCTAGGATTCCTTTTGCCGATGACTGCATTTTCACCCTCAAATCCCAAAGGTCGGGGAGAGGTGATGTTTTCATTAAAACATACCTGTTAAGTTGACCTAAAGCCGTAACATAAACAAAGACTTTTAAAATGCAGACACCTGAAATATTTTTTTGAAAAAGTGCCTGGCTCAAATGTCTGAATAGTGAGAGTGAGAGCAAAGAGAAGTAGAAGAAGGTGAATGAGGCATAACAAAATGCCTTTGAAGCTGAAGTTCGAATCCCATAGGTTTTTGAACTGTCCAATGAGTTTGAAAGGTTTTACACACACGATCAATGGATACATCATATAATTCCATTTTTTAGAGTTTACCTATTGATTGGGTTGTTTTTGCGGGCTATATGGCCATGTTCTGGAGGCAATTTTTCTCCTGACGTTTCACCTGCATCTATGGCAAGCATCCTCAGAGGTAGTGAAGTCTGTTGGAAGTAGGAAAAATGGGTTTATATATCTGTGGAATGACCAGGGTGAGACAAAGGACTTTTGTCTGTTGGAACTAGGTGTGAATGTTTCAACTGACCACCTTGATTAGCATACAATGGCTTGGAAGTGCCTGGGGGGAATCTTTTGTTGAGAGTGATTTTTTGTGCCTGTTTGTTTCCCCTCTGTTGTTTTGCTGTTGTAATTGTTTTTTTAATACTGGTAGCCAGATTTTGTTCATTTTCATGGTTTCTTCCTTTCTGTTGAAATTGTCCACATGCTTGTGGATTTCAATGGCTTCTCTGTGTAGTCTGACATGGTGGTTGTGAGAGTGGTCCAGCATTTCTGTGTTCTCAAATAATATGCTGTGTCCAGGTTGGTTCATCAGGTGCTCTGCTATGGCTGATTTCTCTGGTTGGAGTAGTTTGCAGTGCCTTTCATGTTCCTTGATGCGTGTCTGGGCGCTGCGTTTGGTGGTCCCTATGTAGACTTGTCCACAGCTGCATGGTACGCGGTAGACTCCTGCAGAGGTGAGAGGATCCCTCTTGTCCTTTGCTGAACGTAGCATTTGTTGGATTTTCTTGGTGGGTCTGTAAGTGGTTTGTATGTTGTGTTTCCTCATCAGCTTCCCTATGCGGTCAGTGGTTCCCTTGATGTATGACAAGAACACTTTTCCTCTGGGTGGATCTTCATCTTTACTCTCGTGGCTTGTTCTTGGTCTTGCAGCTCTTCTGATGTCTGAGGTGGAGTCTCCATTGGCCTGGAGAGCCCAGTTGAGGTGGTTCAGTTCATCTTGGAGGAGGTGGGGTTCACAGATTCTTTTTGCACGGTCTGCCAAGGCTTTAATTGTGCTTCCTTTTTGACTTGGGTGTTGTGTAGATATCTATCCGTGTGTGTGGGTTTTCTGTAAACGGTGTGACCCAATTGTTGATCTGGTTTGCGGATGACTAGGACATATAGAAACCCATTGACTCCTCAGACAAATGAATGAATATGTTTGATATTTCAAAATCGAAAAGAATACGGACACTTGTTTTGGGCTAAAATACAATATGAGAGTGAGCAAAAACTGACAGAGACTAATGAGGAGTGTTCCTGCTCAGTCTTGGTGGTGAATGCAAATTATGAAAAAGTAACTTCCCCTTTTTGGCTTTGCTTTGCTTCCTTGTGCTGACAAGGAAACTGACTTTGGGAGCCTTCTGAGATTTACAAAATGAAAAACTGGTTTGTTGTGTGTTTTCCAGGCTGTATGGCCATGTTCTGGAAGCATTGCCTCCTGACGTTGCACCTGCATCTATGGCTGGCATCCTCAGAGGTTGTGAGGTCTAGTTTCCAACAGACCTCACAACCTCTGAGGATGCCTGCCATAGATGTAGGTGAAACGTCAAGAGAGAATGCTTCTGGGACATGGCCATACAACCTGGAAAACTCACAACAACCCAGTAATTCTGACCATGAAAGCTTTCGACAATACATTAAAATGAAAAAGTATGGGGTAGGTTCCGTTTCTTAAATTTTTGACGCAGGCCACATCAACATATTGGATATTGCCTCATAAGTACAAAATTTAACAAATGTGATCCAAATTACGAGGCAATCAAAAAATGTACACATCTAATAGATACTCTTATAGGAATCCATTGATTCTTAATTTGCTTTCCTGTTGCTCATTTGAAATTTATTGTTTCATTCACCCAGACTCCAAAAATGCCCTCCCATAAAGTGTATGTGGGGCCCTCTAAGTCTTCCTGTGCAATCTTATGGTATGCTTCTGATCTAAATACAGTCAAAATATAGGCTCTGTCATTATCCATGGTTTCAGGTATTCATGGGTATGTGTGTGTGTGTGTGTCTTGAAAGGTATCCTCTGCAGATATGGGGTCATACTGTATTTGTTAATCACAGAATCATAGACTCATAGAGTTGGAAGAGACCTCATAGGCCATCCAGCCCAACCCCCTGCCAAGAAGCAGGAAAATCATATTCAAAGCATCCCTGACAGATGACCATCCAGCCTCTGCTTAAATGCCTCCAAAGAAGGAGCCTCCACCACACTCCAGGGCAGAGAGTTCCTCTGCTGAACAGCTGTCCTTACAGTTAGAAATCATAGAATCAAAGAGTTGGGAGAGACCTCGTGGGCCATCCAGTCCAACCCCCTGCCAAGAAGCAGGAAAATCATATTCAAAGCATCCCTGACAGATGACCATCCAGCCTTTGCTTGAAAGTCTCCAAAGAAGGAGCCTCCACCACACTCCAGGGCAGAGAGTTCCACTGCTGAACAGCTGTCCTTACAGTTAGGAAGTTCTTCCTTATGTTCAGGTGGAATCTCCTTTCCTGTAGTTTGAAGCCATTGCTCCGCGTCCTAGTCTCCAGGGAAGCAGAAAACAAGCTTGCTCCCTCCTCCCTGTGGCTTCCTCTCACACGTTTACACATGGCTATCATATCTCCTCTCAGTCTTCTCTTCTTCAGGCTAAACATGCCCAGCTCTTTAAGCCGCTCCTCATAGGACTTGTTTTGCAGACCATTGATCATTTTAATCATCCTCCTCTGGACACATTCCAGCTTGTCAACATCTCCCTTTAATGACTATTGACTGCTACTAATGCTATTTTTCATGTTTCTAATGTTTTCCCCTTCAGTTCTGTCCTTTCCTATCCCAAATATGTCTACTACTACTACTACTACTACTACTACTACTACTAATAATAATAATAATAAAACTTTATTTATATTCTACTCTATCTCCCCAAAAGGACTCAGGGTGGATACTTCATAGTAATCATCAAAACCTAGGCAAAAACTTGAAGTGTCTGGACTGACCTTGAAGGAGCTGGGGGTGGTGACGTCCGACAGGGAGCTCTGGCGTGGGCTGGTCCATGAGGTCACGAAGAGTCGGAGATGACTGAACGGATGAACAACAACAAGGCAAAAACTCCCAATAAAACTTCCCCTTTCCCCCTGAAAAGAAGAAATAAACATTTTCTGTTAAGTTTCTAACATCAAACCGATAGTGCTTATTCATTCACACTGCATGCAATGGCCAATCAGAGAGGAATTTTCTTTAATAGGCTAAGACAGAATAATCATTCAAATAATAATGAATGTTTAATTTTTTTAAAAAAAAGTTGGAAAAATGGGAAACCTATTAATTCTGTTCTTGCCCTCCTTAAAAAAGATGTTAAATATATACTTTTGTCTGACTTCACAGACTTGGCATTTAACGTTTGGACAGCTTTTTGGATCCTCGTCCAATATTTTTAGCATGGCAGTGACTGATACAGTCACATCATATCTATCTTTGATATGATTTAGAATCAAAAATAACAAACAGCGTAATTTTCTGGCTGGCCAATATAGTCTTTAACTTGAAACCGAAACAGTAGCTCTTTAATCGCCTTAACATCCTCAGCTCGCTAAGAGGCTAAAATAATTTCCCCAAATCAAAGGACCTTTGTTTCTTTGTAGCTTTGCATCCAAACCCAGATTTTCAGCTGAGTCTTGGTTGGATCCTGGAATGGGCTTTGGGTTCTTGCAGAAAAACTGGGCCAGATGTGAAATGCTAAACTTCCATATGTACGTTTTTCATTAGGCTTCTGCAGGGATTCAGTTTGGTCAGTTCCCTGCAGCCAATTCCGCTAGTTTGGCTGGCTGTAACAGTAAGGGCTCAGACACCTTGCTTTTTTGGGGGGGCGGAAATGGCCCATGCGGTAGCTGGTCACAACTCCTCCTCTTCTATGTGGTATTATGCAGTGCACAAAGAGACTGCCACATGTTTGCATGGAGGTCCCCGTGAAGCCTGCTTGTTGGGCCAATCAGAATAGAAAAATGCCGTAACGTGTCCTGTGCAAACTGTCTATTAGAATCATAGAATCAAAGAGTTGGAAGAGACCTCATGGGCCATCCAGTCCAACCCCCTGCCAAAAGCAGGAATATTGCATTCAAATCACCCCTGACAGATGGCCATCCAGCCTCTGTTTAAAAGCTTCCAAAGAAGGAGCCTCCACCACACTCCAGGGCAGAGAGTTCCACAGCTGAACGGCTCTCACAGTCAGGAAGTTCTTCCTCATGTTCAGATGGAATCTCCTTTCTTGTAGTTTGAAGCCATTGTTCCACGTCCTAGTCTCCAGGGAAGCAGAAAACAAGCTTGCTCCCTCCTCCCTGTGGCTTCCTCTCACATATTTATACATGGCTATCATGTCTCTTCTCAGCCTTCTCTTCTTCAGGCTAAACATGCCCAGCTCCTTAAGCCGCTCTTCATAGGGCTTGTTCTCCAGACACTTGATCATTTGAGTTGCCCTCCTCTGGACACATTCCAGCTTGTCTATATCTCTCTTGAATTGTGGTGCCCAGAACTGGACACCATATTCCAGGTGTGGTCTAACCAAAGTGGAATAGAGGGGTTGCATGACTTCCCTAGATCTAAGACACTATGCTCCTATTGATGCAGGCCAAAATCCCATTGGCTTTTTTTGCCGCCACATCACATTGTTGGCTCATGTTTAACTGTTGTCCACGAGGACTCCAAGATCTTTTTTACATGTACTGCTCTCGAGCCAGGCGTTCCCCATTTTGTACCTTTGCATTTCATCTGCTAAAGTGGAGTATCTTGCATTTGTCACTGTTGAACTTCATTTTGTTAGTTTTGACCCATCTCTCTAATCTGTCAAGATCGTTTTGAATCCTGCTCCTGTCCTCTGGAATATTGGCTATCCCTCCCAATTTAATGGATTGAGCACCTCCATTGTTCTCAGTTGCATCCTGGTTTTAGAGAGGTGCTATAGTCCAATTGCCTTGCCGCTCACTTTCAAGCATTTAATCTTTTTGATTTTTCTTTATTTTCTTAATTCTGTGGTGTAATCCCTCAGATTCCATTTCTATTGGCTTTTTTCTATGTATATCTAATTTTTTGTTTCACAAAGCAAGAAAAGCAATGGGAGAACCTACGAAGTTGTACCTCAGAACCAATTATGCCAATTTGCTTCCACTGTTAAACTCGACACCAACCATTTCTGCTCCCAGACAATTACTCCACCATTTTTATTTTTGAACTTCTTATCTTCTGTGTCACATCTGGGTTCCCAACCAGAAGAGATCGCAATTGGTCCTGCCCACTGTGATCAACTTTCTGTGCTTTAATGTTCTGATTTTATATTGTTTCTTATGTTTATTTATATTGGTTTTTGTATTTTATTTTATTTTATTTCTTTATTTTCTGTTGTGTTCTTGTGTTATATTGTTTTACTGATTTATTTGCTTGCTGTTTTGTTTTTACTGATGTGTTGTTGGGCTTGGCCTCATGTAAGCCACCCCAAGTCCCCTTGGGGAGATGGTAGCGAGGTATAAATAAAGTTTTATTATTATTTATTATTACTGTATTGCTGGGCTTGGTCTCATGTGAGCCGCCCCAAGTCCCCTTGGGAAGATGGTGGTCTGGTATAAATAAAGTTATTATTATTATTATTATTATTATTATTATTATTATTATTATATCTCAATTTTAGTGTAGCATTTTCAGGTTACTAGGGGCCCATTCCGACAGGCTTTAAAACTGAGACCTGTCTCAGTTTTACTAGAGGTGTCCAAAGGAAGCCTCTGGTAAAACTGAATTGATGGGTTTCCCTGCTTTGTTCTGAATTAATTAAACATCTGGTAAGATCCAGATATTAGGTAAGGTTTGGGTCTTATCAGGTGTGGGCCCAGTGTGGATCTGACCTGGGGATCACATCACACAATCCCTGAGTCCAATCCACACAGCCAAAAACTCAGGAGCCCCAAAACTCAGAAGACATCCCTCCACTGACCCCCCAACCCCCAAATACCATTAAAAGTCATCTCCTGGGGTTTCATTTCCTCATGTCAGGAGGGTGCGAGGAAGACCATAATGGCAGCCGAGCAATTGTTTAAAAAACTTTTGTGTGTGTGTGTGTGTGTGTGGGGGGGGGGGGGCTTTGGGGTGGCTGCATGCAATCCTGATAGTAATTGAGACGGCATGTAGCCACTCTTCCCAGGAAAGCCTGGGTTTTGGGTGGCTTGTGGGGACTTAAACCCTCTCTAAAGTGGGTTTTTAAAACTCACTTGAGCATGGGTTTAAGTCATGTCTGGAAGCACCCTAGGGATGAAATCTCATTTGACGCTGGTAAAAAATAGATTTCTTCCAGCATTTTTTTTTTTTTGCAGAAAGTCCAAAAGAGCATCCTCTAACAACGACATGAAGATACAAGAACATCTATATAAATAAAAATGTAATGTTCATTTGTGGGATTAACAGAACTCAAAAACCACTGGACGAATTGACACCAAATTCAGACACAAGACACCTAACAACCCAATGTATGTCCTTAACTCAAAAAAAATTGATTTTGTCATTTGGGAGTTGTAGTTGCTGGGATTTATAGTTCACCTACAATCAAAGAGCATTCTAAACCCCACCAACGATGGCATTGAACCAAACTTGACACACAGAACTCCCATGATCAACAGAAAACACTGGAAGAGTTTGATGGGCAGTGACGTTGAGTTTGGGAGTTGTAGTTCACCTACATCCAGAGATCACTGTGGACTCAAACAAGGATGGATCTGGACCAAACTCTACAAGAATATTCAATATGCCCAAATGTGAACACTGGTGGAGTTTGGAGAAAATAGAATCTTGACATTTGGGAGTTGTAGTTGCAGAGATGTATAGTTCACCTACAATCACAGAGCATTCTGAACCCCACCCATGACAGAATTGGGCCAAACCTTCCACACAGAACCCCCATGTGGGCCACAGCAACATGTGTCAGGGGACGGCTAGTCTATATAAATAAAAATGTAATGTTTGTTTGTGGGATTAACATAACTCGAAAACCACTTGACAAATCGACACCAAATTTGGACACAATGCGCCTATCAGGCCAACGAGTGACCATCACTCAAAAAAAAAAAAACACTGAAAAACACAACAGAAGAGACTTAAAAAGCCAAAAAAATTTACAACCACACACACACATATACTGTATACATATATGCACAAATATATACACATACATATACACACGCAAAACACATATACACAGACTAGGCCACGGCAATGCATTGCAAG
The DNA here is from genome assembly GCF_025583915.1 of Anolis sagrei ordinatus. Lineage (NCBI taxonomy): Eukaryota > Metazoa > Chordata > Lepidosauria > Squamata > Anolidae > Anolis > Anolis sagrei. Next base: position 11,687,392 of record NW_026847549.1, read on the forward strand.
TGACGGCTAGTTACATATATATAAACCTGAGCTACATCACAGCTACACATGCAATGAAAATTTTCTCTTAATTCCTTCTTTATGACAATGACAATGTACTAGAGAAGGACTCTTCTCCATTAGTCATATTTTACTAGTTTAGTTAACGTTACTTGCAAAATCTGTCTCTTTGTCCTTTTACCTATGATTACAATAAAGCTCCATCATCACACTAACATAGTTTTGTATTTCTATGATACTTCACCATCTCCTCCCATTAAAAACAGTTAAAATATAATAAATACAATTAAAATATGTTTTAAAACACACAATCCCCCAAAAAATCCCACCTGAGAACACTTCCTTAGGATTTTCGAAGTCCCACAATACGACTCTATAGGCAACTTCTGCTGAAGAAAACATCTCTAGGAATCTTAAGCTCCTCCAGGACAACTCTGTGTCCACTTAGTGGGCTGTAGAATTACACTGGAGAACCTAGAGATTCCTAGGAAGACTTCATTAATCCACAAAGTTAAACCTGCAAATGTATATTCTATATATCAGTGCTGTCTATGATTTCCCCCCTTGGGTTATGTAGCCTTGTGGCATATTTGGAGTTATAAATATTCCTTTTGAAGAAATGTGCACATAAAGCTGAAAGATAGAAAAGGTCCCTTAAGCGCTTCCTGAAAGTCAAATTTCGTTAAACATTACTTTGCTTACTCTGAATATTTCTGGATAAGGGTTGATCCAGACAGGTGGATCCAAGATTCAACCCCTTTTTAGTCTTAAGCTACCAGGGTGACCTTAAGGGAATCCGTATTCCAATTTAAAGTATCACACAGGTTTTTTGTGAAGATAAATTAGGGTGGGTGGGACAGATAGTAGGTGGGGTGCCAGTCTCAGTAAGCTGCAATAATAATATAACGAAATAAGGCAAGAACAGTGTAGTATAGTGGATTGAATGTTGCACTAAGGGTGCATCTGTACTGTAGAATTAATGCAGTTTGATACCACTTTAACTGCCTTGGCAGTTAACCACTGCACCACTGGAGGGAGCACAGATGAGCTCCCTCTGTCAGCTCCAGCTCCCTGCAGGGACATGAGAGAAGCCTCACACAAGGGTGGTAAAATATCAAAAACTTCTGGGCATCTCCTGGGCAACATCCCTGCAGACGGTCAATTCTCTCACACCAGAAGCGACTTGCAGTTTCTCAAGCCACTCCTGACACAGAAAAATATATAGCATGCCTTAGCTCCATGCTATAGAAACTTGGAAGTTGTAGTTTTGCTTATCAATGTATATATTTTGATGGCATCGAATTGTGCTGACTGTGTATATCGCCCTGAGTCGCCTTCGAGCTGATATGGGCGGGATAGAAATAATGTTAATAAATAAGGAATTTAACTGCCCAGAGTTGCCTCCAGGCTGAGAAAGGCAGTATATAAATGTGGTAAATAAATAAATAAATAATCTGCCAAAGAGTGGTAGTACCTCACCAAACTATAAATTCCAGAATTGCATAGCATTGAGCTATGGCAGTTAAAGTGGTGTCAAGCCACATTAATTCTATAGTGTAGATCTGTGGTTCCCAACCTTTTTTTTGGCCAGGGATCACTTTGACAAGGGACCACTCTCCAACATTAGTACCATTAGCAACATTAGCAATGGATTGATTGGATGACGACTTGGAATGGCGAACTGTTTTCAATGTATATTTATAATAGTTTTAATGTATGCTATGTGTATTTTATGCTATGTTATTGTGCGGCACTGAATAGTGCCTCTTGGTAGCTGTCCTGAGTCCCTCTTTGGAAGTGGAGAAGGACGGGTTAATAATGCTCCTAATAAATAAATAAATAATACCCAAAGGGGTATGAATCAGTTTTTGGTCAACTTTAGATCTGGTTTGGTTGTTTGTGGTACTGATTCAGAAAATTGTATTGGATAGACCACATCAGCTTTAGTTTCTGATCCAGAACATATGCCATCCAGTAGTTGTCATCTGCTCGCCCACAGAAAACCATATTTAATCATCCAGAGCTGATATGGTAGAAGTAATCTTTCATGGGTAGTTAGCCTCTCCCCTCCCACCATCCCCGTTACCTTGGCACTATAAGAGGGTTTAATGAGACCAGTCGCTCTCATTGCTGTGTGCTTTTGAGACAACAGTGTATAATGGTGAGGCCGCAGACCATATTTTCATTCCTGTGGACCACCGGTGGTCCATGGACCACAGGTTGGGAACCACTGGTATAGATGCACCCTAGGTCTCTGGAAGGCCAAACTCTGAAATCCCTCTCAGTTTTGGAAATCCACTGGGAGACCTTGGGCAAATACCACTCTCTCAGCCTAAGAATGAGAAAATGTGGAGGCAGTGACAGACTTTGTATTTCTAGGTGCAAAGATTACTGCAGACGCAGACTGTGGCCAGGAAATCAGAAGATGTTTACTTAGGAGGAGAGCAATGACCAATCTCGATAAAATAGTGAAGAATAGAGACATCACATTGGCAATGAAGATCCGCATAGTCAAAGCAATTGTATTCCCTGCAATAACCTATGGATGTAAGAGCTGGACCATAAGGAAGACTGAGCAACAGAAGATAGATGCTTTTGAACTGTGGTATTGGAGGAAAATTCTGAGAGTGCCTTGGACCACAAGAAGATCCAACCACTCCATACTTTTTCGGTGGTGGTCCCTCGACTCTGGAACTCACTCCCTAAGGACATCAGGCAGGCCCCAACTCTGGCAGTCTTCAGGAGGAACTTGAAGACGTGGTTGTTCCAGTGTGCCTTCTCAGAATAATGATCCCTTAACACTTTGTCCCTCTAAAGCACTTTACATTTTTAGGTCTGCTCATATGTCTTTCCACAAACGCCACTATCACCTTTTCTTCCATGTTTCAGCACTATTTCCAATTTTAATTTTACATTTGGCCTTCCCACAGGTTTTAATTGTATGTTGTCTTATTGATAATGTTATATGTTTATTGTTTATGTTTTTAATTTTAATTTTAATTTTAATTGCTTGTATTGTTGTAATTATTGCTTGTATTGTTGTAATTATTGCTTGTATTGTTGTGTTTGGGCTCGGCCTCATGTAAGCCACACCGAGTCCCACAGGGAAATTGTAGCAGGGTACAAATAAAGTGTTATTATTATTGTTATTATTATTATTATTCAGGAAATAAAGCCCGACTGCTCATTGGAGGGAAGAATAGTAGAGGCAAAGATGAAGTACTTTGGCCACATCATGAGAAGACAGGAAAGCTTAGAGAAGACAATTATGCTGGGAAAAATCGAAGGAAAAAGGAAGAGGGGTCGACCAAGGGCAAGATGGATGGATGGTGTCCTTGAAGTGACTGGCTTGACTCTGAAGGAGCTGGGGGAGGTAACGGCCAACAGGGAGCTCTGGTGTGGGTTGGTCCATGAGGGCACGGAGAGTCGGAAACGACTGAACGAATGAACAACAACAACAGCCTAAGTGGAAGACAATGGGAAAAAAACACTTTCGAATAAATCTTGCGAAGAAAACCCTATCACATGTTCACTTTATGGTTGCCAGATATGGCTTGAAGGCATAAACAATGGTGAAATATATTTGAATCTGATATAGCATTACAAAACTAATGATGAGTTGATTCTGTTTGTTTTTTTTACTCCTTTAAAGAAACACTGATTTGATATTATAATGGGAGATAATCAGGATGATATCCCACCATCTGAACACCAAACACTATCTTCCTTTTCACAACATCTGTAGAAAATCGTTGATGGATGTCACCGCCTTTGTCTCCGACCCTGTGCCTTCACCCGAAAAATACACATTTGCAGACATTGATAACGCAACAAAAAGCCAATATGTAAATGCGCAAAGATTTTTTTCTTTTTTAAAAAAAAGAATTGACAAGAGACTGAAATGGGTCAAAACGAATTTCTTTCCCAGGGCAGGCTGAGTCCCAGTTGGATTGGTTGCTGGAGCGACAAAGAATACATGCAAACTGAACCCTTGATTAGAATTTGGGAGGGAGAGATAAAAGGTTTATCTGTGGAACAAGGACCATTTTGATGGCATATTAGATGGCAGGGCGGTGTGTTTGCCTAAACCTGCCCGTTTCTTTGCTTTTGTCATTGAGGGAGGGGGAAAAGAGGGAGAAAAATAATCTTGCCTTTTAAGTGAATTTAATGGGCTGTGAATAAATATGCAAATACTAGCATTGGCTGTTGGCTTCAAAGTCGCATTTAACTGGAAGTGTGTTCGAGATGAAACAACACTGCTATTTGTGCAGAGTAGGTGGCGTATACTATTGTCCTATTATTATTATTATATTATTATTATTATTATTATTATTATTATTATTATTAATTATTTTCTACTCCTAGAATACTATAATTATTTTACAACAGTATTCAAACAGTTATTTCCTAGTTTTAATTTTATTGTTGCTATCGGCCATTAAGTTGGCTTAAGCTTATTGGCATTCTATGAATGCGATTGTGTCCACACTGCAAAATTATAGCAGTTCGATGTATTGTCAAAGGCAATGGGTTGTTGTGTGTTTGGCCATATTCCAGAAGCATTCTCTCCTTACATTCCACAGATATATCAACCCAATTTTTCTAGTTTCCAACAGACCTCACAGCCTCTGAGGATGCCTGCCATAGATCCAGGTGAAATGTCTGGAGAGAATGCTTCTGGAAGTTGGTCATACAGCCCGCTTCTGGCCCAACTTACCTGTCCGAACACATCTCCCCTTATGAATCCTCCAGGACTTTAAGATTGTCTGAGGAGCCCTGCTCTCGGTCCCGCCTTCATCACAAGTACGGCTGGCAGGAACGAGAGACAGGGCCTTCTCAGTGGTGGCCCCTCAGCTATGGAACACCCTCCCTAAGGAAATCAGATTGGCCCCTTCCCTTTTAAATTTTCAAAAGAGAGTCAAGACTTGGCTTTTTGAGCAGGCATTTCCAAATACAGTGTAACAGACATAGGAAAATGGAATGGTTGGACGATGTGATTGGACAATGTTTTAATAGGAGACCCTAATTGATTTTGTGAAGGTTTTATTATCCGATGGTTTTTATTATATTGAAATTGTATTTTATGTATTTTATGTTTATTTTACTTAAGTGATATTTGTCTTGACTGTTCTAATGTAGCACAAATCCTATGTAAAATCATACTACATATTTTTGACATTAATATTGAAATCTGAAATATATACAGAAAGTCTTTACACCAATTATAAACTGCCCCAAGTCACTTGTGGGCTGAGAGGGACGGTATATAAATATAGTAGATAGATAGATAGATAGATAGATAGATAGATAGATAGATAGATAGACAGACAGATAGATAGATAGATAGATAGATAGATAGATGATAGATAGATAAAACACATAACAAACTATAGCCCTGCCTTTAATGCTATGGAATTCTGAAATGTATAGCTCTGTAAGACATTTACTCTTTTCTGTCAGAGAGCTCTAGGGAAGAGGAAATTAAGAGGCAACATCAGGGCCATGTTTATATATTTGAAAGGATGTCACATTGAAAGGGGGGTAAGATGGTTTTCTGTTGCTCTAAAGCAGGCATGGGTAAACTTTGGCCCTCCAGTTGTTTTGAACGTCAACTCCCACAATTCCTAACAGCCTACTGGATGTTAGGAATTGTGGGAGTTGAAATCCAAAATACCTGGAGAACCCAAGTTTCCCCATGCCTGCTCTAGAGACTCAGGGCAATAGATTCATATGGCAGGAAAGGCCGAACATTAGGAAGAACTTCCTGTAGGCAAGCACTTTCAACAGTGGAATCTGCTACCTCGGAGTGGGGTCTCCATCTCTGGACTCTTTTGGGACTCTTCTGTGGGGACTGTATGCCTAGGGAGACTGTCATGCTGAATATCCATATTTATATAACCTTTCTTGTAGCGACACATCTTTCTTTTCGCCTTTGGAGTCTTAGTAAAATTGTATTGGTGTGAGAGACTAGACCCATAACTTATCATGGATCTGCATCTTAAATGTCTGAATCTCCCTTTAGGTGTTTGGTATCCAAAAAGCTTAGAAATGTTGATTTAGGAACTCAGGGTACCTGGAAGTACCCAATACATGACGAGGGTTGCAATAATGCACCAGTTAGATTAGGGTTCATATACACTACTAAATGCATTCATTTTACTACAGATAAGAAATGATTGAACAGAGTTTGGGTTGGAAGGGCAACTAGGGCTCCTTTTAAGTTGGTTCTACACTTCCATATAACTTAGATTATCAAAGCAGATAGTGCACATTATCTGCTTTGAAGTGAATTATATGAGTCTACACTGCCATATAAAGCAGATAATCTGGATTTTATATGGCAGCGCAGAAAAGGCCTTATTCTTGCAATAGAGATAGGAACTCTTGAGGAGGTTGGAAAAACTTGGAATTGTATGTATGGCCCCATCTACACTGACCACTTAATACATTTCGAAACTAGAATCAAACTGTGGGGTTTCCAGACAAGGAAAACCTACAAAAGTGCATGAAAGAAAGTTGTTAATGTGCACCAGTGCTCTCTGGCTTGTGGAATCACCATTCAGGCTTCAAACCAGTTCCAGGATTTCCTATGTAATTATCTGAACAGTGAAACCACTTTTGTCGATACCTGTTTGAAATGAACTTAAGTGGTAGTGTAAACGGTCTTGCCATGTTGAAAAAGTCTATCTTGATCACAGAGAAGACATCAGGAACATTTCTCTTTGCTGTTACCTTCCATTCACTAAAAGAAACTTCTGCTCAGAGCTCATAAGTGAGTGTGGAGGAGAAAAGGCTAGTGACACTGGATTTGCAAATTTGCATCACTTCACCTTTATTACCTGTAAAGGACTTGTCATGAATACCAGGGCTTGGAGCTTTCAAAACTGTACCCATTGTGTACAAAAGGGGAGTAGCTGCCCAAAGTGATTATTCACCCGAGGTGTAGAATGCAGAAACCTGTTCATGCTGCCTAATGGTTGGAAAGTGTGACAAGGCTCCAAGAGCTCATTTTCCAATGTACAGTGCCAAAAATAAGCACACATGCTTAGTGTCAGCCCCCGTAACAGACCGAGTGAAATGGGAGCTTGGCTACAGCTGTTGCCAGTGTGGCAGAAATGTGTGCCCAACATGCAAATACATCTTGGATGGGCACCATTATGGTAAGAGCTGCATGGGCCAGAGAAAAGCTGGTTTCAAAACACACATACACAAATCACATTTAACACATTCATTCAAGGATAGGTCTGCCAAAGACCATTACCCAAGGAAGTTTAACAGAATCTCCAAGGTACTGTTAGAACATTGAAAGTGTAGAAATACTAGATAAGATGCATGAGGGTAAAGACATGGAATAAAGTGCCAAAGTCAGGTCATTCAGGGCATTTCAGATTTCCATGTATGGTTGTGACAGGCAGAGAATGAAGAAAAATGAGAGGAGGAAATTTGGTGGTGGAAAACAGATCTACAGATACCATGGATTGCCAATCAGACAAATGAATGGATCTAAGTGAGTGGTTCCCAACCTGTGGTTCACAAGTGGTCCACAAGAACTAAAATATGGTCCATGTCCTCAGCATTACTACACCATTGCAACAAGAGTGACTGATATCTCAAAACTTCTCAAGGTTTACTAAATATGGTTTTCTGTGGGTGAGCAGATAGTGTTTACTGGATGACATATGTTCTGTATCAGAAACTAGAGCTGATGTGGTCTATCCAATGCAATTTTCTGAATCAGCACCCCACATAACCAAACCAAATCAAAAATTGATCAAAAGCTGATTTGTAACCCTTTTGGTACTAATGTTGAAGAGTGGTCCTTGGTCAAGTGGTCCCTGGTTAAAGTAGCCCCTGGTCAAAAAAAAAAGGTTGGGAACCACTGGTCTAAGTGAAAACATCTTGACTAAAGGCCAAGATGAGTAACTGAGGTTGTCATACTTTGACCATCTTATGAGATTACATGACTCATCGGAAAACATGATAATGCTCTGCAAAGTTCAAAGAAACCATATATGTGAAAGGGATGTAGAATTACAAGTGGAACATGAGCCTTCAGTGTGATGCCACAGCTGAAGCAAGCCAATGTGATTCTAGGCTGCAGCAAGAGGAATAATCATCCTATTCTATTCTACTTTGTTTTGGTCTCACTTGGAATAGTGTCCAATTTTAGACATCACAATTCAGGAGGGATATGGACAAGATATAATGTGTCCAGAGAAGGGTGACCAAAACGATGAAAAGTTTGGAAACCTCTATGAGCAATGACTGAGGGAGCTGGGTATCTTTAACCTGGAAAAACCCTATACGGTTCTGGCCCAGCGTATCTGTCCGAACGCATCTCCTTCTACGTCCCGCCTCGGAGTTTAAGATCTTCTGGCCGAACGCATCTCCTTCTACGTCCCGCCTCAGAGTTTAAGATCTTCTGGGGAGACCCTGCTCTCGGCCCCGCCTCTATCACAAGTGAGGTTGGTGGGGACGAGGAGCAGTGCCTTCTCGGTGGTGGCCCCTCACCTGTGGAATTCACTCTCCGGGGAAATCAGGACATTGACATCCCTCCTCTCTTTTAGAAGGAAATTAAAAACATGGATCTGGGACCAGGCTTTTGGGTAATCTGGCAGATAGACAAAGGACAAGAGACAACTAGAATTGATGGATTTGACAATGTGGAATTGAATTTATGGACTCTGAGCTGAAATCGTTGAGCACTAGACTGATTTTATGGATTATGATGTATAATGGAATGTTTTAATTGTTTTAATTACTGCTTATATATGTTCTATTTTTATCTTACTGTTGTGCTGGCATCGAATTGTGCCTTTTGTAAGCCGCCCTGAGTCCCCCCTCGGAGGTTGAGAAGGGCGGGGTAGAAGGGCAATAAATAAATAAATAAATAAATAAATAAATAAATAAATAAATAAATAAATAAAAAAAGTGAAGATGAAGAAGTTTCATGATGACTGTGCTTAAATATTTGAAAGGATTTCAAATTGAAGATGAAGAAAGTTTATTTTCTACTGGTTTAGAGACTGAGGCAAGGAACAGTGGATTCATACTTCAGGAAAAGATATTTCATCTAAACATTAGGAAGACAAGCTGAACTGTTTCCAGAGAAGGGCAACTAAAATGAACAAGGGTCTGGAGAAGAAGTCCTATGAGGAGTGGCTTAAAGAGCTGGGCCTGCAGAAGAGAAGGCTGAGAGGAGACATGATGGCCATGTATAAATATGTGAGGGGAAGTCATAGGGAAGAGGGAGCAAGCTTGTTTTCTGCTGCCCTGGAGACTAGGATGTGGAACAATGGCTTCAAACTACAGGAAAGGAGATTCCACCTGAACATTAGGAAGATCTTCCTGACTGTGAGAGCTGTTCAGCTGCCCTGGAGTGTGGTGGAGGCTTCTTCTTTGAAGGCTTTTAAGCAGAGGCTGGATGGCCACGTATTGGGGGTGCTTTGAATGTGATTTTCCTGCTTCTTGGCAGGGGGTTGGACTGGATGGCCCATGAGGTCTCTTCCAACTCTATGATTCTATGATTCTAAGAATGTGCTGTTTGGCAATGCCATACACTGCCTCAGAATGTGGTGGAGTCTCCTCCTTGGTTGATTTTTAAACGGAGGCTGGATAACCATCTATTAAAGAGTGTTTTTGATTGCATATGACTGTGTATTACTGCATGGTAATACACAATCAAAACCCTTATGGCCCCTGTGAGCTCTTCCAACGCTAGGATTTTAGAAGCAGATATGGATTAAACGGCTCATATTTGATCTTTTTTCTTTCAGATTTGAGGAATTTGTAAATATTGGAGATTGTTTAGAATATTAAATACTATTCAAATTAAAGTCTCACACATTTCTGGATGATATCACTAAGGCTTCTTCTTGCGGCCTTCAAAATGCCACCATCAAGTCGCCCCTGTGTATTGTCCACTGATATATACTTTTCCAAATGAAAAAGGGGAAGCACCCATTTGAAATGGAAATGCATCAGGTTGCATTCTTATTGGCATTCTTATTGGGCACAAATTACGAACTGTGATTTCCTTTTCTATTTTTCCATTGCACTACATTCATCTTTTAAAGCAAGTTCTGTGTTTCATTTAGTTTTTAAAAGATGAGGTTATCCTCAGTATTTTTTTTTTAAGAAAACCACTTGCTTCTCTTTGGTAAATAGCTAAAAAGCACTTAACTTCTTATCCTGGGACATTTATTTTAGTATGGATGCAATTATGTTTAATTTCTTTGGCTTCATTTTTTTTTTAAAAAAACAAACTTTGGTGGTGACAAATCCTGGACATGAGCTAGATGAAGTAAAGTATTTTGAAACTCCAGCAAGAGCTTTCAATGTATTTTAATGGCAGTATTAAGCACGTGCTAAACCTCAAGTCCCATTTGAGTGCCTGGCCGCTGTGGCTGTCTGGATGAGGAGGAACAAGCTGAGGATCAATCCCGACAAGACAGAGGTCCTCCTGGTCAATCGTAAACCGGATTGGGGTATAGGGTGGCAACCTGTGCTGGATGGGGTTACACTCCCCCTAAAGTCACAGGTCCACAGTCTGGGTGTCCTCCTGGACTCATTGACGCTTAAAGCTCAAGCATCGGCGGTGGCCGGGAGGGCATTCGCACAATTGAAGCTCGTGCACCAGCTGCGACTGTACCTCGTGAAGTCGGATTTGGCCACGGTGGTCCATGCCTTAGTCACCTCCAGATTGGATTACTGTAATGCACTCTATGTGGGGCTACCCTTGAAAACCGCCCAGAAATTTCAATTGGTACAATGGGCGGCAGCCAGGTTACTAAGAGGCTGCCCTTGAAAACGGCCCGGAAATTTCAATTGGTACAACGGGCGGCAGCCAGGTTACTAACTAGTGCTTCTTACAGGAGCTCCTGTAAGGAGCTCCACTAGCTGTTGTTCATTTTCCAGTCCCAATTCAAGGTGCAGATTCTTACCTATAAAGCCCTGAATGGTTTGGGACCCGCCTACCTGCGTGACCGCATTTCCGTGTATGAACCCACATCTGGAGAGGCCCTGCTCACGCTCTCACCTCCTTCACAGGCGCAATTGGTGGGGACGAGGGAGAGGGCCTTCTCAGTGGTGGCCCCTCGACTCTGGAATTCACTCCCTAAGGACATCAGACATGCCCCAACGCTGGCAGTCTTTAGGAGGAGCCTGAAAACGTGGTTGTTCCAGTGTGCCTTCCCAGAATAAGGAAAACTCTTAGCAATATGTCCTCAAATGCACTTTAATATTGATTTAGGATTGTCTGTGTGCCCTCATCTTTCTTGAAAACCCTATCCTAGTTTACCTTACCTTGTTCATGCCCAGCATTTTAAATTTTAAATTTTAATTATTACATTTGGCCCAGCCATAGGTTCTTTTAAATGCTGTATGCTATTGTTATTGTTTATGGATTATTGTGTATTTTTGCTTTTGAGTTTTATTTTAACTGTTTTGTATTCAATGTTTGTTATTGCTTTTGTTTATTGATGTGTTGTGGGCTTGGCCTTATGTAAGCCACACCAAGTCCTTTGGGGAGATGGTAGTGGGGTGCAAATAAAGTTTATTATTATTATTATTATTGTGTTCATTGTATTGTTGAAGGTTTTTCATTTCCACTTTTTTCTGTTCATTGACTGGAGCGTCTCCACAATTCCTCTTGAACTAACACCCATATTGTGGAGTCTTCTCTCTCCCATCATTTCCAACAGCCTTGGTGAATCTGTCTTCAGTATTCTGTGAAAAGTATTGCCAGTACATGCTGGGGAAGCATCTACTTTCCTACTACCTAACCTTTAGTTTCCTTTGGTCGCCTGCCAACCATGTTACACAGCTTCTACTTACTTATGTGATTATAAAAATAAGATTATTCATTTCTTCAATCCCACTTTCAACTATGAGCAAGATGGTTAATAGAGGATAGTTAAAACCAAAAGCCAAATCCCGCTGTTGTCTAAACATACTGACAATCCCGAGCAAATCCCTGGATTTCTGGGAAGCTACTCAAGGTGTAAACAGGTTTGAAATGGGACCAGATTCTAGCTTTGGTTTTTAACAAAGATAGGCATTCTGCTTAAAATGGGCAACACCTATGGTAATGAAATCACATAATTAGATCATGTTGATGGATTTAATGTGAAGGTGAATTAAGTTCCTTTCCCACTTTTCCCCACGTACAAATCACTACAATTCCTTCCATTGTCTTTATTAACTGAAGAAGGGCAGACTCCCATTGAGCGAATGTTTCTTTTGCAATCTGGTTAGTTCCAGTGAGTGATGGGATACTTCTGGCTTGTCTGTGCAAATCAATTTGGGTTGGTTTTTACCAAGATGGAAGAGGCTCCTAACTGGATCTGGCCAAACATCTGTATTCTTTCCAAAATCTGTCTGCCAAATGACTTTGGGATGCTGAAGCAAAAAAAGAAAGAAATATTTCCTGACCATTCAACTGAAAAATTGGAAGTAGATCTACACTGCTTAGTTACAATAGTTTGTGACCACTTTAACTACCATGACACCATCCTATAAAATCCTGGGATTTGTAGCTTGGTGAGGTACTCCACTTAGGCAGAAAAAACGAAATGCAAAAATACAGAATGGGGGACAATGACTGGTTCGAGAGCAGTACGTGTGAAAAAGATCTTGGAGTCCTCGTGGACAACAAGTTAAACAACAGCCAACAATGTGATGTGGCGGCAAAAAAAGCCAATGGGATTTTGGCCTGCATCAATAGGAGCATAGTGTCTAGATCTAGGGAAGTCATGCTACCCCTCTATTCTGCTTTGGTTAGACCACACCTGGAATATTGTGTCCAATTCTGGGCACCACAATTCAAGAAAGATATTGACAAGCTGGAATGTGTCCAGAGGAGGGCGACTAAAATGATCAAGGGTCTGGAGAACAAGCCCTATGAGGAGCGGCTTAAGGAGCTGGGCATGTTTAGCCTGAAGAAGAGAAGGCTGAGAGGAGATATGATAGCAATGTATAAATATGTGAGAGGAAGCCACAGGGAGGAGGGAGCAAGCTTGTTTTCTGCTTCCTTGGAGACTAGGACGCGGAACAATGGCTTCAAACTACAAGAGAGGAGATTCCATCTAAACACGAGGAAGAACTTCCTGACTGTGAGAGCCGTTCAGCAGTGGAACTCTCTGCCCCGGAGTGTGGTGGAGGCTCCTTCTTTGGAAGCTTTTAAACAGAGGCTGGATGGCCATCTGTCAGGGGTGATTTGAATGCAATATTCCTGCTTCTTGGCAGAATGGGGTTGGACTGGATGGCCCTTGAGGTCTCTTCCAACTCTTTGATTCTATGATTCTATGACTTCTTTGTTGTAGTTCTGGGAAGTTTTCCCTTAAAATCTGTAGGAAATTACTTCAAGTACTTTTTGATTGTTCTTTTGTTGTAGTTATTAAATATCATCAAATTGGTTTCATCTTAGGACAGTCTTAATGCAAGTCATCCAAGGGTCTGGACCTTTAGGAGTACTACTATAGAGTGCCATCAGCTACAATCATCATCATCATCATCATCATCATCATCATCATCATATCTTTATTTATACCCCGCCACCATCTCCCCAAAGGGGACTCGGAGCGGCTTACATGAGGCCAAGCCCAGCGATACATTACAGCAACATAAAATATAAACAACAAAATAACATCACAATAAAATAAATAAACCAATCAAGTAAAATAAACAGTACAAAATAACATAATGGAAAATAAAACACAGTGGGTGGGCCAAATGCATGACATAAAATGATAAAATGCTGGATGAGATAGCAATGCTCATAGGGGACTGAACAGTGGAATTAGACTTTAATATAAGGTGGGGAAAAGTGCAATATGAGGGAAGCAGTGTAGGTGAAACAACAAGACTGGAATATATGGCCACTCTCCAAAGGCACACCGGAAAAGCCAAGTCTTTGGATCTTTCTTAAAGGCTGCTAGGGTGGGGGCTTGCCTCATCTCACCAAGTAGTGAGTTTCATAGCTGGGGGGTCACAGTGGAGAAGGTTTTCTCCCTCGTTCTCACAAGTCGAGCCTGTGATAGAGGAAGAGGTGAGAGGAGGGCCTCCCCTGAAGATTGGAGGGAACGTGCAGATTTGTGGAAGAAGATGCAGTACGAAGGTAGGCGGGTCCCAAACCGTTTAGGGCTTTATAGGTGATAACCTGCACCTTGAATTGGGACCAGAAAATGAATGGCAGCCAATGGAGCTCCTTAAACGGGGGCGGGTGGTGTTTGACCGCTTCCTGTAACTCGCCCCAGTTATTAAGCTGGTTGCCGAGCATTGGACGAGTTGTAATTTCTGGGCCATCTTCTAGGGTAGCCCCACATAGAGTGCATTGCAGTAGTCCAGTCTAGAGGTAACTAAGGCATGGACCACCATGGCCAAGTCAGACCTCACAAGGTATGGTTAGAAGATTTTTTTGAGATATTTTAGCAAGGGACTCCTACACTTTCATCTGGTTGGTACATGGAACTTCAGCAACATATTTCTCTGTCTGTTTATTTGTCTCATCCGTGTATTTGTAATTTCTGTTCTGGTTACCTGATTTAAAAATGCAAATCCTCACAAACTTAATTGTGTTTGCCATATTAATTTAGAATGATAGCAACACAGAACCCAAGAGAGTGATATACTTTCTGCTGCAGCAGACACGTTGGTTTGTCAGTTTCTGCTGTTGGGAAAAAAATGTTTATTTAGCAGGTAGAATGAGAGAATTGTAGAACTGGAAAACAATTCGAGGGGCATATAGTCAAATACCCACCAATTCAGGAATCCACAGCTGAAGCCTCCTTAAAAGATGGTCATCAAAGTGCCCTTCATCTCCCATGAAGGAAACTCCACAATTTTGCAAAACAATAAATCTATTGTCGGACGGTTTCTTATAGCCAGGATGCTCTTCCTAATGTTTAGTCCCAGTCTCCTTTCAGTATTTTAAACCAGTGGTTCTAGTTCTTTCTTTTGGAGCAATAGAAAGCAACCTTGCTCTAGGGCCCTAGCTATATTATATTATATGGTCTACACCAGTTGTTCCCAACCTTTTTTTTTTTAACCAGGAACCACTTGACCAGGGACGATTTTGACCAGGGACCACTCTCCAACATTATTACCAAAAGGGTTACGAATCAGTTTTTGGTCAACTTTAGATTTGCTTTGGTTATTTGGGAGTGATTCAGAAAACTGCATCGGATAGACCACATCACCTCTAGTTTCTGATACAGAACATATGTCATCCAGTAGTTACCATGTGCTCGCCCACAGAAAACCATATTTGATCTGGCCGGGGTGGTCTATGCCTTGGTCACCTCTAGATTGGATTACTGTAATGCGCTCTACGTGGGGCTGCCCTTGAAAACTGGCTCGGAAATTCCAACTGGTCCAATGGGCGGCGGCCAGGATGTTAACTGGTGCTCCTTACAGAGAGAGGTCAACCCTCCTGTTTAAGGAGCTCCATTGGCTGCCGTTCATTTTCCGGTCCCAATTCAAGGTGCAGGTGCTTACCTACAAAGCCCTAAACGGTTTGGGACCTGCCTACCTGCGTGACCGCATCTCTGTTTATGAACCCACGCGTTCTCTTCGTTCATCTGGAGAGGCCCTGCTCGCGATCCCACCTGCGTCGCAGGTGCGTCTGGTGGGGATGAGGGACAGGGCCTTTTCTGTGGTGCCCCCGACTTTGGAACACCCTCCCCAAGGACATCAGACAAGCCCCTACACTGTACACGGGTCCAGTCAAGATCATCCTCCTCCCCCATGTCACTCTCAGTCCCATCACTCCCTTCAAAGCCCATAAAGTCTTCATCCTCCGTAGGAGCGCTAAGTATATCACGAGATATGCTTCCTTTGAATCTCCTCATCAGATTCTTGTTCGCGAGTAGCCCGCTTAACTCCCCTGCTTTCCTCCCCATTCCCCATTTCACAGTCAGAGAAACCCTTGAAGGTTTCTGAATTTGGAGCCATGAATATGTCTCTAATCCGCTTTCGCTGCTGCTCCTCCTCCAACACCTGCACAGCCCTCTTCTCCCTTCTACCACTAGTAGCAACGCTACTAGAGTGGATTACATGAGGCCAAGCCCAGCGATACATTACAGCAACATAAAATATAAACAACAAAATAACATCACAATAAAATAAACTAATCAAGTAAAATAAACAATACAAAATAACATAATGAAAAATAAAACACAGTGGGTGGGCCAAATGCACAACATAAAATGATAAAACTCTGGATGAGATAGCAATGAAAAGGTACATTTGTGGGGGAGGAGCTCATAGGGGACTGAACAGTGGAATTAGACTTTCAATAAGGTGGGGGAAAGTGCAATATGAGGGAAGCAGTGCAGGTGAAACAACAGGACTGGAATATATGGCCACTCTCCAAAGGCACACGGGAAAAGCCAAGTCTTTAGATCTTTCTTAAAGGCTGCTAGGGTGGAGGCTTGCCTAATCTAACTAGGTAGCGAGTTCCATAGCTGGGGGGCCACAGTGGAGAAGGCTTTCTCCCTCGTTCCCACAAGTCAATCCTGTGATAGAGGAAGAGGTGAGAGGAGGGCCTCCCCTGAAAATTGGAAGGAACGTGCAGATTTGTGGAAGGAGATGCGGTCACGAAAGTAGGCAGGTCCCAAACCATTTAGGGCTTTAGAGGTGATAACCTGCACCTTGAATTGGGACCGGAAAATGAATGGCAGCCAATGCAGCTCCTTAAACGGGGGGGTTGACCGCTCCCTGCAATTCACCCCAGTTAGTAGTTTGGCTGCCAAACGCTGGACCAATTGGTTTCCAGGCCGTCTTCAAGGGAAGCCCCACTTAGAGTGCATTGCAGTAGTCCAGTCTAGAGGTAACTAAGGCATGGACCACCATGGCCAAGTCAGACCTCACAAGGTATGGTTAGAAGATTTTTTTGAGATATTTTAGCAAGGGACTCCTACACTTTCATCTGGTTGGTACATGGAACTTCAGCAACATATTTCTCTGTCTGTTTATTTGTCTCATCCATGTATTTGTAATTTCTGTTCTGGTTACCTGATTTAAAAATGCAAATCCTCACAAACTTAATTGTGTTTGCCATATTAATTTAGAACGATAGCAACACAGAACCCAAGAGAGTGATATACTTTCTGCTGCAGCAGACACGTTGGTTTGTCAGTTTCTGCTGTTGGGAAAAAAATGTTTATTTAGCAGGTAGAATTATAGAATTGTAGAACTGGAAAACAATTCAAGGGGCATATAGTCAAATACCCACCAATTCAGGAATCCACAGCTGAAGCCTCCTTAAAAGATGGTCATCAAAATGCCCTTCATCTCCCATGAAGGAAACTCCACAATTTTGCAAAACAATAAATCTATTGTCGGACGGTTTCTTATAGCCAGGATGCTCTTCCTAATGTTTAGTCCCAGTCTCCTTTCAGTATTTTAAACCAGTGGTTCTAGTTCTTTCTTTTGGAGCAATAGAAAGCAACCTTGCTCTAGGGCCCTAGCTATATTATATTATATGGTCTACACCAGTTGTTCCCAACCTTTTTTTTTTTAACCAGGAACCACTTGACCAGGGACGATTTTGACCAGGACCACTTTGACCAGGGACCACTCTCCAACATTAATACCAAAAGGGTTATGAATCAGTTTTTGGTCAACTTTAGATTTGGTTTGGTTATTTGGGGGTGCTGATTCAGAAATTGCATTGTATAGACCACATCAGCTCTAGTTTCTGATACAGAGCATATGTCATCCAGTAGAATCATAGAATCAAAGAGTTGGAAGAGACCTCATGGGCCATCCAGTCCAACCCCCTGCCAAGAAGCAGGAATATTGCATTCAAATCACCCCTGACAGATGGCCATCCAGCCTCTGTTTAAAAGCTTCCAAAGAAGGAGCCTCCACCACACTCCGGGGCAGAGAGTTCCACTGCTGAACGGCTCTCACAGTCAGTTTTGGGCTACGATTGCTCACCCACAGAAAACCATACTTAATAGACCTCAACATTATAAGAGGGTTTCATGAGACCAGTTGCTCTTGTTGCAATGGTGTAGTAAGTGAGGCCGCAGACCATATTTTAGTTCTTGCAGACCACTTGTAGTCCACAGACCACAGGTTGGGAATCACTAGGCTACAATGAACATAGAATGCAGTTTGAAACTGTATTACATGGCATGTTAGATGTGGCCTAACTTCCATTGAGCAGTGATACTTATTTGCCCTCATCCACATATCAAAGCTCTTCTGATGATACTCCACCTTTCTGTTCCCTTGATGCTTCAAAGTTAGGCTTTTTTACTCAGATCATTGTGTGAGCATGAGAAGAAACAAGGAGATGATTTAACCATATGTGAATGCTGGGCAAGAGCACTGCAGGGATGTCCCTTTTCTCTGTCATGAGGATGAAAATGTGAACATGATTCATCTTTACAGGAGAGCATGAGATAGTCAAATATGAACATCCCTGCAAGCCGTGCCATTGTGAAAGACAGAGACCTGTCAGAGCGAAGATAGATGGCAACCCTCATTCAGCACCATCAACGTGTTTCACTGCCACCTTTTTAAGAGCAAATCATTCTGCACCCTCATAAATCCACCTGTTTCACTTTGGAACATTTTAATGTTATGTTCTTTTAATTTATGAAGAAATTCACACCCTTTGAGCAATGCTTGCAAAAACACAAACTAAATGAAATCTACATGAGTTCCTGGTTGTGATGCTCATTGCTTATGTGCACATAAACACTGCTTGTCCTTGAGAGTCCTATTTTTGAGGTAGGAAACATGAGTTTTGTTGTTACAAGTGATTTGTGTTATATTTCCACGTGGTCTGTGAATATCTGTCTCAGGCCCAAACTATCCAAAATACTATGTCTTTCGTTAGTCTCAAATACAGTGAATACCAAATAAGGGAGATTTACATATGTACCGATTTTCCATTCACTAACTGAGTCAACAGATCTACAATAAGGCTACTTGAATTTTGAGATCTTTAGAGGAGGACTTTTGCTTGGACCCATCACCAAAGGAGTTGGTGATGGGGCTCTCCTCTTCATCAGCCAGCATTATAAAACCCTAAACAGCTCTGGCCCAGCTTACCTGTCCAAACGTATCTCCCTCTACGAACCTCCAAGGACCTTAAGATCATCTGGAGAGACCTCACTCTCAGTCCCACTGCCATCATAAATGACTTTTGGTGGGAATGAGAGACAAGGCCTTCTTGGTGGTTGCCCCTTGGCTGTGGAATGCTCTACTTAATGAGATTAGATCTGCCACCTCCCGCATGACCTTCCAGAAAAAGCTCAAACCCTGATTATGGGATCAAGCATTCGCAGGATAGATGGTTTTAACAGACTGTTTTTTTAGTTGATTGCAATGGATTGAAGATAGTTTTAATGGAGTATTTGAACTGATGGCTATGGATTGATTTGGAGGATGACATGAAATGGCACATTGTTTCAATGTATTTATAACTGGTTTAAATTTAGGTTAAATGAATTTTATGTTGTATATTGTTTGGCACCGAATGATGCCTGCTGGTAGCCGTCCTGAGTCCCTTTTCAGAGATGAGAAGGACGGGATAGAAATGCTCTTAATAAATAAATAAATAAAATTTCCCCTTTCTTCACCATTATCTGTTGTGAGCTACTTTGTGCCCTTCCCCATGAGAGAAAAAGGGGGTTTCAAATTCAATCAATCCATCAAAACAATTAACAAATGTGTTGCAATATCATTATAGTAATAGTAGTAGTAGTAGTAGTAGTAGTAGTAGTAAAGTGTTCCCCTGAGTTGGGATTGTACATTATGTTTTGTCTGTATTGATTCCTCTTTTTGTCTTGCAGTTTGGGTTCTTTTTTTGGGTAAGATAGAAGACAAAGGTGTGCCTGGTGTTCTGCAGATTGTTTCTCCATTTGGAATAGCAGATTCCATGATATTTCGCATCAAGTTGCTGTTACAGCTCAGTGACGGAACCAGTGACAACCATCTTTTCCCACTCCACCCCCTGCAGTGTCCCAGTTAATCCCCTGTATAAAGTTTGCATTTCCAAAACAGCCATTGATGCATCTGTCAAAAGCAGCCAAGCAGGTGACGTTTAGCTGACTCAGCACTTCATCCGAGTTTGACCGCTTGGGCTTTCTCAGAAAGATAATCGCCCTTTCATGAGCCTCAAAATGGCTTGCAGCTGAAATGGGACATTGACAGCTATAAAGACAGGGCTTTTCTCTCTTCAGATAGTCTGGAATGTATGATCCAAGAGAATAGAAACCACTGGATTCCTGAACTAGGTTCTCCCTGATACAGATTTTGAAATAACCATGTATTTGTCCCAATCCAAAACTATACATGGGTATTAGATGGGAATGCATTTGAGTTGATCCATAGCTCAGAGCTTATTTAATTAATTTAACCACCTCCTCCTACAAATCCCATCACTTAAAAATCTATAGCATATGTACACAGGGCCAAGTAATGAAGCAAGAGA
Source organism: Anolis sagrei ordinatus (assembly GCF_025583915.1). NCBI lineage: Eukaryota > Metazoa > Chordata > Lepidosauria > Squamata > Anolidae > Anolis > Anolis sagrei. The sequence continues at coordinate 11,707,841 of NW_026847549.1, forward strand.
TAAAGAACTTAGATGCATAGAGAACTTGAAATAGATTTTTCCCAACTGCCCAGCCCTACACATATTTGCCGGAAAATGTGTAACACTGCAGTCCTCCCAGAAAATTGTGTATGATTGCCATTCAAACGGCATCTTCATCCTATTGACTTCAATCCTATTGTTAGTCCTAAATATAACAGACACATAGAATTGATTGGAATTGACCTGCATGATGAGTCACTAATCATCAGTTGCTTCAACAGTACTACTCTTCTTGGAACTAATAAACAGAATTTTTGTCATGGTTGACATTTCTAATGTTTGAAACAAAATCAATTTTATAAAGGATAAAAGTATCCTAAAGGTACCAGATCCTATCTAATCTTGGAAGTTAAGCAGCGTCAACCCTTGTTGGTATGTGGATGGGAAACTGACAACAAATATCAGCTGTAGTAGGCTGGATTTTATAGAACAGAACTGGCAAAGCTAACACTGAGTATTCCTTGCCTAAGAAAACCTGATTAAATTCATGGAGCTGCCATATGTTGACAGTCAACTTGAAGACTGATACATAAAGAGGATTATCCATTTCTATGTATGATTGTGAAAGATTTCCTAATGTACCCAACATTTTAAAATCCTGTCAAATTAGGGTACAGTCAAACCAGATTCTTGGTTTCTACATGATTTTTCCATCTGGCAAACATTCAGAACTCACGTTTCCAAGACTGCAAACAGGATTTCATCATCTTTATTGTGTTAAGATGGTGTCACTGGATGGAAGCCTCTTACAGCCTTGACATACATGGGCCAATTATGTTGTCATCAGCCAGAGGCTTCCATTCAGTCATCAGACAGCTAGAGGCTCCCAGGAACTTTCATCATTGAGTTATATTCTACAAACAACTGGACAAGCTCTCCTAAATGTGATTCCCTCTACTGCTACCGGAAGTTGTCCCACCCTACTACCTTTTCCCAAAACCAATTGATTTTGCCAAAAAACGATGCACCAGCTCCAATTTACTATGGTACGAAGTTATCAGGATTACTGTTGCAACTTTACATGAACAGTAACATGACACTAATTTTTGGCAAGTTATTTTGAGTTCCTCAGTCACATTCCTGTTGACCAACCTTGTTTGACCCAACACTTTCCAGATGTGTTAGGCAACCAAAACACTGGATGGGTGATAGGAGTGGAAATCCAACTGAAGAGTGTCTGGTTTGGGAAGTTTGTTTGAATGGCTGTCTTTGAATGGCCATACTCTATGGGCCCTTCCACAAAGCCCTATATGGCCATCTGTCGGGGGTGCTTTGAATGCAATATTCCTGCTTCTTGGCAGGGGGTTGGACTGAATGGCCCATGAGGTCTCTTCCAACTCTATGATTCTATATCCTAGACTATCAAGGCAGAGAATCCCACAACATCTGCTTTGAACTGGGTTATCTGTGTCCACACTCAGATAATCTGCTTTGATATTCTGAGATACAGGGCTGTATGGAAGGGCCTGAGACATCTCTATGATGCCTGAAATTAGAGTTTGACTTGTAATGAAGCATAATAATTTTGGCAAGAGCATTGTCATTGAGGGGAGGGGGTCAAACTGACCCATTAGCAGCTGTGTGAAGAGCCTTTAGTATAAAGAATTGGTTACTATAATTTAATTCCTCACTCTCATTGGTACAGAAGCTTTTGGAAATAAGAAACTACTTAATCAGAAACAGCAGGTAGCCTGGAAATTGGTAGACCTCTATTTTCAGCAATAGATGAAACATGTTGGAATTACTACAGTTTGAGTATTCCTTCTTTGGAATTCTGAAATCTAAAATACTCTGAAATCCAAAATTGCCAACCTGGATGACTGAGATACTGACATTTTTGCTTAATTATGGTTCTGTGTACACAAACTGTTTCATGCACAAAATATCAAAAATATTGTATAAAGTTCCCTTCAGGCTATGTATAAGGTGTGTAAGGTGCAGATGAAACATTAATGCATTTCTTGTTTACACTTGGCCTCACCTCTAAGATATCTCATTTTGTACTTATGTGCAAATACAAATATTCCAGAAACCATTATACTTCTAGTCTCAAGCATTTTGGATAAAGGTTCTCTTATATTACAACAGCGGCAACAACAACAATAGCAATAATAATTGTATTTCTTTCTTGCCTCTTCTTGAGTCTCGAGGAGGGTTACAATATCACTAAAAACACACAATCATCTAAATAATTCTACAAAATACACAAAACACATTTATACAAAATACACATTAAAATACACACAACAAAGATTAAACATAAGACACAAGTTTAAAATTTGTGATTGAAACTGGCTGGCCCAGCGAAAACCACACAAGCCCCAATGGTTTACCATGTCTTCAGATTCACACATTCTGTTGATAACAGGGTAGAAGTAAGGGCAGAACTGCGTGGAAGCAAAATATGGTTCCTTTCATTGATCCTGATACTGACCTCAACCAATTCATTCAACACATATTAGCTACTATATGAATGGCATAGAATCATGGACTTGGAAAGAAACTCAAAGGCCATCTATTTTAACTATCTGTCGTGCATGCATGTAGAACTAAGGATCAGTTCTAATCAGTTCCATGGTTCAGCCCTATTTAGAAGTAACAATAATATCTAAGAGAAGATGAAGATGGCATTTGGCCGTTGAGACATATTCATCAGTTATCTCAATGAGTCTACTCTAGTTGGGATGTCGCAACAAAATTACAGTAATCATCCACATTTCTAATGTTGGAAACACAGCCAACTGACTTTGTTTAAGTTTGATAAAGGGTCCAGAAATCCTAAAGATATCAGATCACATCTGATCTTGGAATTGATACTATGCTCCATCCATTTGGCCTTCAACTGGCAGATAATGGACATCTCTCAATCTAACTTTGGGAGTGCTTATATGTTTTCCCCTAATTAATAGCTGTTAACATGCTGCACATTGAGTATAGTCGACCAGTGGGAAAAGAGAAAATGAATCATCGGGAGGAGGGGTTGTGCAGACGAAAGTGGCCCCTATGACCCTGTTCCTCATAATTGCTGGGACAATACTTTTCAATATGCTGACTTTTTGAGAACAGATGAAATATCAGCATCTTGTAGAAACCTGAGAGTGTTGCTGGTACCCACATAGCACTGGCTGCATCTCTCCAAGCAAAAATAAAATGCTTGAGAAGGTATGTATGGAATATCAGTTGCAGTTCTGAAGTATCGATGGGAACTGAGCATACCTGTAGGTTACAGAGGCAAGAGGAAGCTGGAAGAAGTTGTAACCTACCAAGCTAACACAATTAACCAGTTGAATGGAATATTTCAGTCAGAGCTTGATAACTCTCTTCTTGTTGCTGTTTTAATAAGGAGTGTAATTGTTATAATTTGATATAATGCAGAGTGATGAGAGCAGAGGAAAAAGTTATGCTGCTGGTGTACGTGTATGTGATTGACTGTGCCTTGATCTACAAGATCATGCTATTTTTAAAAAAATAGCTTAATTTTTCCCAGCTCTAAATATTCTATAAGCACAATTTGGTGATTTTGGTGAATGAACACTGATTCAGTTTTCTATCAATGTGAAACAGAAAAAAATAGTGTCCAAAAGTGTTGTGCAGTGACTTCTGGTCATCTCAAGCATCACTTCCATTGTGTCAAGAATGGACATCTGAGACCCATCACATGCACAAGATAATGGTAGTATGACCTGAAGTGTGTGCCAATGTAATCTTTATTACATGTCTTCAGGAACACACGGTGATATGGATCAGGTCACCACAAATAAGTTTGTTGTCTTAAATACTTTCCAGGTTAAACCTGGAGGACGTTAAGATGTAGATTAACTCCAGTAAAGGATGCACATAGGTCCTATTTTGTCTTATTTGATAAGCATTAGTCTAGAATCTGTGCAGACATCTACAGTAAACGTTTAAGTACTGCTACCTTTTACCTTGGGGGAAAGTCAGGATGTTGGCATGGTCTTCAGGTTGCTCATCTGCTTTTTTCATCATCTCTTTGAGATCATAGACACCTTTGCTAAATCCTTGCATGGGTATGTAATTATAGAGCTAAGCCATCAAAGAGTTTATGTGATCAATGGGTGACCATTGTACTTTTTTCCTCTTGGGTACAATGCACTTCAAGCAGTCACAAAATATCTCTGATATCCCCATTTTCCAGTCTACATATGACTATCCATTATTACCCAGTGAAGATGCAATCATACCCCCATCTACAAATGCTGTCAACTGGTGTTCATTCTCAGGAATTCATGTGAATGCAAGGGCAATGAGTGGGTTGTATTTATGTTCACCATTCATCCCTTATTCATTCTAATACACTCATGAATTGATATACAGAAACACAATCATTGCTGTGTAACAAACAAGCAAACATGCAAATAGAGTAATTTCCAAGCTGAAATCATGCAGCGGGGGAAAAGCAGGTCAAACATTTTCCAAGAGCCCATCCTTGAGGGATTTTTCTTTCTCTTCCTCCACACTGGACTTCCTTCAACTAAAACTAAAGGTCAGGTCAAACAGATTGTTGCTGTAATAGCTAATTACAGTCCTCCTATTTGTCCTAGGATATGGACAGAGGCATAAATCAAGAGGCTGATAGTTTGATTTGTGCTGCTTCTGGTTATTAGATGTGTGTCACTGAGCAAAGTTGGGATCAAAGCCCCCAGCGAGACAGCCAGGGGTCGTGAAGCATGGCCAGAGCCTAATCGGCTGGACCTAGCTTGTGCTGAAAGGAAGTTAGTAATGAAAGGCCATTAGCCAGGAGCTCTGTCCAAGCACTGGAGCAAGGAGGAGAGGAAATGTGTTCTCTTAAGCAACAGGTCGGCATGTGTCTTTGGGCTGAAGCGGGGGAGGATGGATTAGAAATGTCACCTTTTGGCAAATGTGGGGCTGGAGTTCAGCGAGGAATAGGAATGTAAGCCACATCTTGGTGAATACACCAAGGGTCCACCTTGACCAAGAACTGGTCATTCTTTTCCTAGCTTCTTCTGGCTGGTATGTGCCTTCAAGTGGATTCAAAGTTACATTAACCTTAGGTAAAGGTTTTCCCCTGACATTAAGTCCAGTCATGTCCAACTCTGGTAGTTGGTGCGCATATGGAGCCCCCAGTGACACAGTGGGTTAAACCCCTGTGCTGGCAGGACTGAAGACCGACAGGTCGCAGGTTTGAATCCGGGGAGAGGTGGATGAGCTCCCTCTATCAACTCCAGCTCCTCATGCGGGGACATGAGAGAAGCCTCCCACAAGGATGATAAAAACATCAAATCATCCGGGCGTCCCCTGGGAAACGTCCTTGCGGACGGCCAATTCTCTCACACCAGAAGCGACTTGCAGTTTCTCACGTCACTCCTGACACGACAAAAAAAAAGTTGGTGTTCATCTCCATTTCTAAGCTGAAGAGCTGGCATTGTCTGTAGACACCTCCAAGGTCATGTGGCTGGCATGACTGCATGGAGCGCCACATGGACTGCATGGAGTTACCTTTCTGCTGGAGTGGTTCCTAATGATCTACTCACATTTGCATGTTTTGAACTGCTAGGTTGGCAGAAGCTGGGGATAACAGTGAGAGCTCACCTTCCTCCCTGGATTTGAACCAGCAATCTTTTGGTCAGCAAGTTCAGCTACTCAGCAGTGTAATGCACTGTGCCTCCGGGGGCTCAATATTGATCTTACTCTAATACTTTCTTGGTAAAATGTCTTCAGATGAGATTTGTCATTTCCTTTGTCTCGTGTTGAAAATATACAATTTGTCCAAGGTCTGCATTGTCTTGATGTTCCAGATTCCTAGTCTAACACTTAAAACCACTATTCCACAATGGCTTTCTAAAGTTTTTCTATTTCTCCTATAGTACTTCATCCCAATGGAGAGTCAGCTTTTCAAGCTGAAGGTGCAAGATTCAGAAATGATGAAAAGAAAGGATTTCTTTACACGGTGCATTGATAACTGTGAGATTTGCAACAAAAACTTAGGAAGACATTGCTAAAACCAGGTACAGATTACAGGCTACCCAGATGTAAGGCAGGATATAAGAAATGAGCCATGTTCTTTGTTTTCAAGGTCCACTCATTCAGAAATATAATCACTGTAATCATGGAGACTCCATTTTGACAAGTGGCGGGCAATCATGAAAAGTCAGGGGCTTTGAGATTGCTCCGGATAGTGTAAACAGATTTCTCTAGAAAGGATGCACCTTGCAGAGGTGCATGTGCAAAGAGAAAATTCTCCCATGTTATTTCTGATTTGTTTGTGTGTTCCACGTCCATGGCTGCAAAAAATGCATCCATAGTTTGAAATGGCAAGGAATTCTTTTATTTTATTTCTATTTTTTTTTGAGTTGCACTCTTCTGCATTTTTAAAAAGCATGCCTAAATAGCAAAGGAGAAGAGAGCTGTCTCTCTTCTCCATCAGTCAGCATTACCTCCCCCCCCCCCCCAAAAAAAAAAACTTCATCAAGTTCTGCTGTTGCACACACCTGGCCAGAGGTAGCCAAGTGCACAACTTGTAATCTTCCTAGTGCATTAGGTGGATTTCAAAGTCTCTGCGGCAGAGCGAGGGGGTTGTGGCAGACCTTCAAGGTTTGCAATTAAGCATTGCCTGCAGATGGGAGCCATGCCCTGGCTTTGTTGCTGAAGGCTTTCCTTTCGCTCCAGTGATGGCCTAATCAAAACAGAGACCACGGCAAGTTGACACAACCTGTAAGGCTGGCTGAAGAAGGAGAGGGGGTGGGTGGGTGGGGTGGAATCAAGAGAAGCAATAATAGGCAGGCAGCTGAATGGTTTTGAAAATGCCCAACAGGATTGGGAAGGCAGGTTTCAGAATGAGATTTCTCTCTCTCTCTCTCTCTCTCTGGGACTGAATTTTCAAAAGATATTCAGGACTGGCTGCAATCTCTTTAGTGTCGGTTACATCCACTGATGCTACCAAAGTCAGGAGCAGTGAGTGCATTCTGGGTTTTAGTCTGAACATGAAAGTACCTATCCATGAACTATATTCAGAACCTTGGGTAGGCCCTTAAAAATCCAGACTAAAATCTGGTAGAACTTCTTGTCTCTTTGGCATGGAAGTAATCAACCACAGAATCATGAACAGCCATATAATCATAGAGTGAATGTATATTGTAGAATTAATGCTGTTTGATGCCACTTGGACTGCCATGGGTCAATACTATGGAATTATTGGAACTGCAGTTGTGCAAGGTCTTTAGTTTTCTCTGTTGGAGCCCTCAATGGCACAATGGGTAAAACTCTTGTGTTGGCAGGACTGCTGACTGAAAGGTCATCAGTTTGAATCCGGGGAGCGAGATGAGCTCCCTTTTGCCAGCTCCAGCTTCTCATGGATGGTAAAATATCTGATCATCCCCTGAGCAACATCCTTGCAGACGGCCAATTCTCTCACACCAGAAGCGACTTGCAGTTTCTCAAGTCATTCCTGACATGAAGAAAAGCTTTCTTTGCCAAATAATGTTGGTGCATACAACTTCCATGATTTCATAGCATTGCATCATGGCATTTAAAGTGATATCAGACTGAATTAATTCTACAATGTAGATACACTTTTAGAATAACCTCCTTTTTTTCTCCTCCTTTCTTTTCTTCTCCCCTTTCTTTTTTCCTTCATAGCATTGCATCATGGCAGTTAAAGTGATATCTGACTGAATTAATTCTACAATGTAGATACACTTTTAGAATAACAGACTCTTGGAATAGAAAGACACCACAAAGACCATCTAATCCAGTGGTTCTCAACCTGTGGATCCCCAGGTGTTTTGGCCTACAACTCCCAGAAATCCCAGCCAGTTTACCACTGTTAGGATTTCTGGGAATTGAAGGCCAAAACTTCTGGGGACCCACAGGTTGAGAAACACTGATCTAATCCAACCCCTTGCCATTCACAACTAAAACAATTCTAGAAGATGGTCACCCAACCTCTAGCTAAAGACCTCCAAAGAAAATGAGTCCTCCACCCTCTGAAGCAATCTATTCCAATATTGAACAGCTCTTATATTTGTTTTTAAAAAATCTTCCTTTATTTGTCTATATTTGTTGTTGATGATGATAATGATGATAATGATGTTGTTGTTTGTATTGTCGAAGGCTTTCATGGCCGGAATCACTGGGTTGTTGTAGGTTTTTCTGGGCCATGTTCTGGAGGCAATTTTTCTCCAGAGGTAGTGAGGTATCCTCACTACCTCTGAGGATGCTTGCCATAGATGCAGGTGAAATGTCAGGAGAAAAATTGCCTCCAGAACATGGCCATATAGCCCGGAAAAACCTACAACAACCCAATGTTGTTGTTGTTGTTGTTGTTGCGTGTTTCTGATGTGGCTTCCCTATAGTGAACCTATCACAGGAATTTCTTGGCAAGAATTATTCAAAGTAGGCATACTTTTCTCTGAGGGTGAGATAATTCCAACTTGGATCTCCAGGATTGTAGTTGAATGCTCAAACCACTGCACTATGCTGGCTGTCTTTGGATCAAATGTGTGATATGCTTGCTGTAGGGTCATCATGCGTCAGAAATAACTTAAAGACACACAGCAACAAAAAAAACTCTTATGGTTTTTTAAAGCGTAGTGATCAAAACATAATGTGAATCCCTCAGCATGCTCAGTTCTGTTTGGGCTGTTCTTAAGGGGGGAATTATAGGATTGTCATACTCCTGGTTCAGCCACGTTTTACCTGATCTATAGAAAGGTAACCCAGTACGCAATATTCCAAGATTCAAGGTTTCATTTTGTTTAAAAGTAAATTTCTAGCCTGTGTAGAAGGCAAGAAATGGGGCAAAATGTAGTTGTACTCTTCTATAGCATGCAAGAAACAAGGGAGGACAAGGTGAGGAAAAGGAGGGAATAAGAATAAAGGGGAATTATGTGGATACATACTGGTTCTCTGATATCAGTTGTTGTAATTTTTAAAAAATAGTATGAAAATTAAAACATAATGGAAGAAAAGCACAACTGTTAATGCATCTAATTTGCATGATTATAATGAAAATAATAAAAAAATATGCCGTTGAGATATATGCCCCAAACCTCTTTACTTACTTGTATATCAACTTAAACTCCTTCACACTTCACCACTAATTTTCATGGCTTATGTATGGAACAACTTTTGTTTTTCATTCTTAACAAGTAGTCTGTTCCTCCAAATTCAGAAATAAACGACTCCACCATTTCTCTTATGCCAAGAAGGCCTTTGCCATGACATGTAGATTTTCAAAAGTGGCTGATTGATATTTTTTCCACAAGGGTTTCTGAGGTCTGAAATCTGGTCCCCAAATCTTTAATTCTCTAAACTTCCAGAGTAGGATGTAACCTTGCTCAGACTTCAGATAACAACCCAAGATGTTACTTCTGTTGATAAACTCCTTACATTAAAGGCTTCAACCTTCAGTGGTTTTCAATTCCAAGCAAAATACCTAAACGTTTTATTTCCTCGTGTGCTTTCCATTTATTTTCTAAGCAATGCCATGGCTCCTTCAGCTCTATCTCTATCCAATTCGGTGTCACAGTAGTGGAAAGCTCCTGCTTCATCCCAACACTAGTTGATTAACTTTGATGAAATCCTGAGGTGCAAAAAAGGGGGGGAATGCCCAAAACTTAAGTGCCAAGTAAAGTAATTGCTCAAATACTCAAACTATTATACTATGCAGGCTTTCAAAGTACAAATACTAAGCCAGCATAATATAATAGTTTGAGCATTAGGCTAGGTTGGTAAAGGTTGTCCCCTGACATTAAGTCCAGTCATGTCTGACTCTGGGGTGTGGTGCTCATCTCCATTTCTAAGCCGAAGAGCCAGCGTTGTCCATAGACACCTCCAAGGTCATGTGGCCAACATGACTGCATGGAGCACTGTTACCTTCCTGCCAGAGCGGTACCTATTGATCTACTCACATTTGCATGTTTTCAAACTGCTAGGTTGGCAGAAGCTAGGGCTGACAGCGGAAGCTCACGCCGCTCCCTAGAATCGAACCTGTGACCTTTTGGTCAACAAGCTCAGCAGCTCAGCGCTTTAATCCACTGCGCCACTCAGCGCTTTAACCCAAGTAGCATTAGGCTACGACTTGGAAAACCAGGGTTTGAATCCTTGCTTGTTCATGAAACTCACTGGGTAATCGTAGGCAAATTACACTATCTTACTCTCAGAGGAAGGTGAGGTCAAATGTCTTCTGAACAAATCCTGTCAGGAATACCCTTGTAAATCCCTGGGAATTGATTACCATAGGTTGGAAAGTACACACAACAACAGATTAGAGATAATGACCACCAGAAAAGAGAAAACCAGGGACCACTGCATGTCAACATGAAGCAAAGGATTTCTGGGGTTGGAGGGGAAGAGCTAGGAAGAGGTACGTGATAACAGACAGTTTAAAAGGGGAGAAGCCAGGTAACAGGTAGGAGGGTCAGACTGGAAGGGAAAAAAGGTGAGCTCACCTGGGGGACAAGAGGAAAGAGAGAGAGGGGAAGTGATGGTCAATAGGGGTGTATAATTTGGTTAAACCTCATTCTGTTTTAGGTATTTCGATTTTGATGGATCCCTAGGTGTGTTTTTCAGGAGCCTCCCAAATTCGGTCAGGAAAAAAAAAACCATTTTTTAATCTGGCTAGGCCTGTGCGGTTTCGTTCGTTAATTTTGTTATTCGTTAAACATTCGTTATTTTTAGCATTTACGAATCGATATCAAAACACTTTTTCAAACCCGGAAGGGTTTAAAAATATCGAAGCGGCATCCCCCATCCTTTTTACGAGCTTCCGCCCGTTTCGGAAATTGGATGGAGGATGCTGGTGTCTGGGAGCCAATCCGGCGCTCCCAAGCACCCAAGCAGTGCACCGTGGCTGATTTTGATTGGCCGGGAAGGCCTTTAAAAGCGGCTCTGCGTGGCCGCAGAGCTCATTTGCGCGGAGGCGAGGGAGGAGAGAGGTCCGGGACGGGAGGGCTGCTTGCTTTGGGTTGGCTTAGTTGGTTGCGGTAAAGACTTGCATTGTTGGAAAAGACTCTTCTGTTGGTGTTTGCTCTCGACTGCCCTGTCTTTTGGCTAATTCAAGCTTTGATTGTTCATAAATCATAGCTTCACTGATGAGATACACGTAATTCTCAAAAACACAAGTTTGGCTTTTCCTGAATATTTTAAAAATACCTGCCTTTTATTCTTAAAAAATACAAAATATATTCTAAAAAAATAAAAGAGTCTTCGGTGGCTGTGTGTGCGTTTGTCATTTGTGTAGTTCGGCTGTGTTTGGTCCACATCAGGGCCAGTTTTTGGTTAAGTTTCCATTTTTGAATACTTTCTAAAAATACCTTTCTTTTATTCTTCAAAAAATACAAAAAATATTCTAAAAAAGATAAGACTCTTCTGCTGGTGTTTGCTCTCACTTGCCCTGTCTCGTGGCTGCGTTTGGTCCACATCAGGGCCAGTTTTTGGTTAAGTTTCCATTTTTGAATACTTTCTAAAAATACCTTTCTTTTATTCTTAAAAAAAACCAAAAATATTCCAAAAAAAGAAAATGACTCTTCTGTTGGTGTGTGCTCTCACTTGCCCTGTCTCGTGGCTGTGTTTGGTCCACATCAGGGCCAGTTTTTGGTTAAGTTTCCATTTTTGAATATTTTCTAAAAATACCTGCCTTTTATTGTTAAAAAAAAACAAAAATATTCCAAAAAAAGAAAATACTCTTCTGTTGGTGTGTGCTCTCACTTGCTCTGTCTCGTGGCTGTGTTAGCTGTACATCAGGGCCAGTTTTTAATTTTCCATTTCTGAATATTTTCTAAAAATACCTGCCTTTTATTCTTAAAAAAATACAAAAAATATTCCAAAAAAAGAAAAGACTCTTCTGTTGGTGTGTGCTCTCATTTGCCCTGTCTCCTGCCTGTGTTTGGTCCACATCAGGGCCAGTTTTTGGTTAATTTTCCATTTTTGAATATTTTCTAAAAATACCTGCCTTTTATTCTTAAAAAAATACAAAAAATATTCTAAAAAAGAAAAGACTCTTCTGTTGCTGTGTGCTCTCTTTTTCCTCTCTCGTGGCTGTGTTTGGTCCACATCAGGGCCAGTTTCGTTAATTTTCCATTTTTGAATATTTTCTAAAAATACCTGCCTTATTCTTAAAAAACAAAAAATATTCTAAAAAAGAAAAGACTCTTCTGCTGCTGTGTGCTCTCGTTGTCCTGTCTCGTGGCTGTGTTTGGTCCACATCAGGGCCAGTTTTTGGTTAAGTTTCCATTTTTGAATATTTTCTAAAAATACCTGCCTTTTATTCTTTAAAAAAATACAAAAAATATTCAAAAAAAGAAAAGACTCTTCTGTTGGTGTGTGCTCTCGTTTGTCCTGTCTCGTGGCTGTGTTTGGTCCACATCAGGGCCAGTTTTGGGTTAATTTTCCATTTTTGAATATTTTCTAAAAATACCTGTCTTTTATTCTTAAAAAAAAACAAAAATATTCGCTTTAACGAATCGATTCGTTATTATTTCAATATCGAATCGAATCGTATTTAATAACGACGTTCCGGAAGCCGCTTTTGCGCATGCGCGATCGCGTCCGCCATTTTAACGAATCGATTCGTTATATCCTTAACGAATCGACCCCGTGCCAATAACGAAGCTTCGGAAGTGTTTTTGCGCATGCGCGGGGGTCCGCCATCTTAACGAATCAATTTGTTAATATTTACGAAATTTTCGTAAATATTAACGGATTGTAGGGGAAAATTTTGTAATTATTTTAAATATCGAAACAAAAAAACACCCCAATTACAAATCGATTTTAGAACCAAATTTTTTCTTGATCAAACAGGCCTAAATCTGGCAACTCAAAGATCCAGGAAAGATCCAGCCCATTGGCTGCAATGGGGAACTTACGAGGCTCCCCTTTCTGTCATTTTTAGGGCATCAGTCTTAAGAAACCACCGTTTCTGGGGTGCTTTTTCCTTGGACATTTTCATGTGTGCCACCAGAATCGAGAGTATAGCAGTGAACCATGCCTCGTACCATCCAGGCTTCCCTCTCATCACATGGAGGGAAGTCTAAGCCTCAGTAAGCCTGTTCAGGCTTTAAAAAGGGAGACCTGGCCATTTCTCCCTCCAGTTACCCTTCTTACCTCAACCTTGGTTTCACATTGCCAGAGGTGGCCCGCATCATCCCAGCTTTCCTCTCATCACATATAATAATAATAATAATAATAATAATAATAATACTGCTACCATCTCCCCAAGGAACTCGGTGCGGCTTACATGAGGCCAAGCCTACAGTACGTCAATAAACAAAGGCAATAACAAAACAATCAATACAAAACAGTTAAAATAAATGCCATAAACAAAAATAAACAATAACAGTAACAGACAACATTTAAAAACCTATGGCTGGGCCAAATGTAATAATTAAAATTTAAAAAAAATAATGCTGGGCGTGACCAGGTGACCTATAAACAGAATAGAAATTTTGGAGAGGGATAGAGTGTGCAGACAATCCTAAATCACTACTAAAGTGTGTTTAGGGACATATTGCTGGGAGTTTCCTTATTCTGGGAAGGCACACTGGAACAACCACGTTTTCAGGCTCCTCCTAAAGACTGCCAGTATTGGGGCATGTCTGATGTCCCTGGGGAGGGAGTTCCAGAGTTGAGGGGCCACCACTGAGAAGGCCCTGTCCCTCGTCCCCACCAATCGTGCTTGCGATGGGGGCGGGAGCGCGAGCAGGGCCTCTCCAGATGATCGAAGAGATCGCATGGGTTCGTACACAGTGATGCGGTCACGCAGGTAGGCGGGTCCCAAACTGTTTAGGGCTTTGTAGGTAAGCACCTGCACCTTGAATTGGGACTGGTAAATGAATGGCAGCCAATGGAGTTAAGGAGTTAAGGAGTGCTGTTTTTGCTGTTGCAATTTTAGAATTTTTTAATACTGGTAGCCAGATCTTGTTCATTTTCATGGTTTCCTCCTTTCTGTTAAAATTGTCCACATGTTTGTGTATTTCAATGGCTTCTCTGTGTAGTCTGACATGGTGGTTGTGAGAGTGATCCAGCATTTTCTCAAATAAAAAATTCTAAAATTGCAACAGCAAAAACAGGCAGGGACATCTAATTACCTTTCAAGAAGAGTTTGCTCCAGGCACAGTCAGCCCATTGTATGCTAATCAAGGTGGTCAGTTGAAACATTCCCACCTAGCTCCAGCAGACAAGAGTCCTTTGTCCCACCCTGGTCATTCCACAGATATATAACCCCTCTTCCTAGTTCCAACAGACCTCACTACCTCTGAGGATACTTGCCATAGATGCAGGCGAAACGTCAGGAGAGAATGCCTCTAGAACATGGCCATATAGCCAGAAAAAACCCACAACAACCCAGTGATTCCAGCCATGAAAGCCTTCGTCAATACGATGGAAAGATTATTCCAAAACATTAACAAAATGGTTTTTAAAAGCTATTATGAATAATGTGACTATTTTCTGAGAAGAGCAAAGAAGAGGAGAAACGGAGATTGGCAATGCAGCCCTATGCATGTCTACTCAGAAGGAAACACTCCCAGATTCCACGGAACTCCTAAGAAAATGTGCTAATTAGCCTGCAAAACAAACTGGGAGGGGGATTTCCTGAAACAATTTCTCCACTAATTATTCTGTCAGTTTCACAGATTTGGAGACTGTAAGTCTAGTAATGCAACTTAATTTCCATTTCTGGTTACATGTTCTTCTGTCTTCTCCAACATGGCACTCCCTTTGTAACCAGTGCTTGGAACAATTCCTTTATTTTATTTTCATTTTTGACGGGGCAGGGGGGATAAAAATCCTAGAAATCATGATCCAGCCTCCTAGTAGTCTACAAAGGAAACTTTTCCAAGCTCTCATTGTGACCGCAAAAACTCCCATTAAAAATGATACCCAGCCCCAGCCTGCATTTAAATGCTTATTATAATAGTGTGATAGCTGTCGACCTCTTTAGATGAAATCAAAACTTGGAGAATTGCATATTATGTGATGGGAAAGGAGGTAGACCCAACCCTCCCCGTTCCCTCCAGCTTACATTAGGTCAAGACCTGTTTGGCACCATCCACATTCTTCCCTTTTCTAACTTGAACTCTGAAAGGGAGCAGAAAAGTCAGGACAGAGAATCAACGGCAGCACACCTTTCCAATTTTGGTCTAAAATTTCACTTAATGCAACGGTGGCGCCAGACCTCTGCATATGATGGGTACCGTTAAGCATATGTTTATGTAATGTGACGGCGTGCCTTGGCGATCCTTCCCATTATTTGCTAAAAGCTTTAGTCACTCCAGGTTCACTCATCCAAAACCCTTTATGATCTCAAATATCTCACTGACTTTCTCCACAACTAGCCTGAAGCAGAAGGGGAGGACAGGGATACGAGGAGAGCAGGAATGAGCAGAGCAGCAGGAGAATGGCATAGGGACGGGATTATCAGAGAAGTCTGAGGGAGATTTATGGTTTGCCGACATGATAGCTTGCTCAGGACAGAGAGGTGAATTAGACTGAAGTCATCTGATTGGTCTTGACACACAGCTTCTGCATCAGAGGAATTAAAATTCCTTGGAAGAAAAACTACATTCTACAATCAGTATCAATTATGCAAAATCAGGCCGATTCATATGGTTTCCTGTGCATATCTGTGTGTGCTTTTTAAAAACTAGAGAATGTATTCTGGATTTATCTTAACAATGCCATGCAATACTCCTGTGGTGTTGAGTCTCCTCCTCCTGCTCTCCCTTATTAGACATAATCTTAAGAGGAAAATGTGGTAAGATTGTATTGCTGGATTTTTTTTCACCCACTCGACACCAGGGCTGAATTCTTTATATTCATTTGCTTCTTAAGGTTTGAATTATGATTATGGATAAAAGAAAGGAATTCATCCTATTCTCTTTTATTGATGTTGTTGTCTAAATTCAAGGTCAATAAATGAGGCATTGTGCCAGAGTATGGGTATCCATCACTTATAAGAGAAATACCATGTTCCCTCACTTATTGTTCTGGGCACCACAATTCAAGAGAGATATTGACAAGCTGGAATGTGTCCAGAGGAGGGCGACTCAAATGATCAAGGGTCTGGAGAACAAGTCCTATGAGGAGCGGCTTAAGGAGCTGGGCATGTTTAGCCTGAAGAAGAGAAGGCTGAGAGGAGATATGATAGCCATGTACAAATATGTGAGAGGAAGTCACAGGGAGGAGGGAGCAAGCTTGTTTTCTGCTTCCCTGGAGACTAGGACATAACAATGGCTTCAAACTACAAGAAAGGAGATTCCATCTGAACATGAGGAAGAACATCCTGACTGTGAGAGCCGTTCAGCAGTGGAACTCTCTGCCCCGGAGTGTGGTGGAGGCTCCTTCTTTGGAAGCTTTTAAACAGAGGCTGGCTATCTGTCAGGGGTGCTTTGAATGCAATATTCCTGCTTCTTGGCAGGGGGTTGGACTGGATGGCCCATGAGGTCTCTTCCAACTCTATGATTCTATGATTCTGTGATTCTATGTGGGTGTTACATTCCAGGACCACCCACGAAAAGTGAAAATCTGCGAAGTTGGGACACTATATTTATTTTAATATCTATACATTATTTTAGTACACTATTTTAAGTTTTTATAAACATTCCCCAAACACTTATACACGGCATAACCCTGTTCCTTTACCTTATAAACAAAATCCTTCAGTCACTTTAGTTGAGCAGCAACTTTCAGAAAGTGCTCTACTTCCATTGGGCATATATAAGCAGCGTTGACGCATGCATGCACAGTCTAGCCCGCACGCTTCCTTACCCACCTCTGCTGTGAGTCCACCCAATAAACGCCTCTGGAACCACTTCCGGGGCCACGGTAGTGCAGTAGGCCACACGTCATGACCAGTATGCCTTCCCCGCCACGCCTCAGGCCCGGCCCACACACCAGCCTTCCTTTCTGAGACCCATTGGGCTCAGAAAGAAAAAAAATGCAAAACAGTGTGTCCACAAAAAGTAAACTGCGAAGTAGCGAGGGATTATTGTAAACACATTTTGTTTCCCTTGAGAAATATTATTCCTTTATTGCAGTGGTTCCCAACCTATGGGTCGCAGCCTACTGGTGGGCCACAAGACCTAAAATTAAGTCTGCGGTTCTATATTATTAAATATGGTTTTCTTTGGTGAGCAGATGGTGACTACTGGATGGCATATGTTCTATATCAGAAACAAGAGCTGATGTGGTCTATTCAATGTAATTTTCTGAATCAGCACCCCAAATAACCAAACCAAATCTAAAGTTGAACAAAAACTGATTTGTAACCCTTTTGGTTCTAATGTTGGAGAGTGGTCCCTGGTCAAAGTGGTCCCCGGTCAAAAAATGGTTGGGAACCATTGCTTTATTGGATCTTTATTTTGATCGGTTTCAGCAGCCTAAGACTTTTTATCAGTTTTTTTGGGTTGTTTAACCATCTTCATAACATGTCATCATTGACTTAAAATAATATAATCATAGGATCAAACTTGTGGAAGCTTACACTAGATCCGGCATTTAATACATTACAATCATAGAATTATTCAAGGTTGGAAAATTGTATAGGGTTGTTGTGATGATGTACTGTCAAGCCGTTTTCAGTGTCAGCCATAAGCCGACCTATCACTTAGTTTTCTCGGACTGAGAGTGTTTGACTTGCCCAAGTTCACCCAGGAATTTCCATGGCTGAGTAGGTTACCCAAGGCAAGTCACATACTCTGAGCCGCAGAAAAATCTATAATAGGTGTGCCAGAGAACACCAGTGCTTCACCAAACTGTTATCCCAGAAATCCACAGGATGTTGCATTTTATTTATTTTTTTATTTTCTATATTCATGCTCTGCTATCTCTCATTCGAGGAGGACTCAGAGCAGCTTACAACATGGCAATATTCAATGCTGCATATATAATAAAATAAAATACAATGCATCATATACACAAATAGAGATAAAAAATATAAACACCGTATAACCGTTAAAACCATGATACCAAACCCAGGAATCATCATTTGTGTTGCTACAGTTATGCCAGTTCTATATTGCACTATCCAAATGCCTGATCCCATAACCAGGTTTTCACTCTTTTCCTGAAAACCAGGAGGGAAAGGTCAGTCTGATACTACTAGGGAGGGAGTTCCACAGCCAAGGGGCCACCACTGAGAAGGCCCTACCTCTCGTTCCTATGAGGGTGGGACCAAGGGCACGGCCTCCCCTGAAGATCTTAACTCTCTGTTTTTTTTAATGTTTAGCTGCAACCCAGCTTTTGCACTTTTTTCTTTCACCTTGATTAGAAGGCTCCTCAGCTCCTCCTCACTTTCAGCCATTGAAGTGGTGTCATCTGCATATCTAAGGTTGCTAATGTTTCTTCCAGCAATTTTTACCCCAGCCTTGCATTTGTCAAGCCTCGCAGTTTGCATGATGTGTTCTGCATACAAGTTGAATAGGTTGGATGAGAGTATACAACCCTGCCGTACGCCTTTCCCAATCTTGAACTATAGTATCTCACCAAATTACAGATTGTAATCTCCCATTCAAAACACAGAATTAGAGAAGTTTGACGCCACTTTAGTTGCCATGGCTCCATGCTATGGAATCCTGGGATTTGTTTGCTGTGGCACCAATGCACACTGACAGAGAAGGTCAACATCCCGCAAAACTGCAACTCCCAGTATTCCATAGCATGGAGCAATGGCAGTTAGACTGCTATAATTCTGCAGTATTGATCCAGCCACAGGATGTTGGTATGGCAGTTAAAGTAGAATCACAATTCTAAACTGTGTCATATGAAAATGCCCTGAGACACAAGCAAATTTCAGTTCCAGATGAAGGAGTGCATGTTTTGCTCCAAACAGATGCACCATAGCGACCAGGAGCAAGAGCACAAAGCAGATGAAAGCAGCATTTCCCCCCGAAACATTTTAATTTGCTATAATGTATAATAGCATTTCTTTTTCTCAGGCACAGACCAATTCACAGTGATCAAAAACAGCAGGCAGTCAAATTGATTATATCGGTAACTTATTATTAAAAGGAGAGTCAATTTTCCCCATCGTTCATCAGTATTGGAGAAGTCAACAGGGTTACGCAGATGTAACACTAGCAGTCGCCAATGGAGAATTGCGTGTTGCCTCATGCAATGGTGCCTCATGCAATGATGTAGTGACAAGGGCTTTTCTGCTCTCGATAGGCATGACAGATGGTTTTGGATGGATGAAGGTCATAATAAATTGGGTGTGGAAATGGAGACTCACCAGAGATAAAATTTGAAGGCAGTTCCTAACCCCTTCCTCCATCCCCCACCCCAATTTGTTATCAGCGGTGTGTGGAAATTACCAAGAAAGGATATCATATCATCGCAGATTTCTTCTTTCTTATCATAGTTGATTATTCATTTGAGTACAGAGCAGCGCAGAGATGTTGTGGTTATTTGAACAACACACATAACAAAGCACACACAACGAAGGAGCTGTCGTCATTGGTTTTCCTGCAAAAAGTGTGAGTAAGCAAATTATGAAAACATTGAGAGAGAGAGAGAAAAATCCAGGCACGAAAGGTTATTTTTAATTCTATGATCAGAACTATATACAAAGTTGCTCTGTTTAGAGACAAAATCAGTATGAGTCATGTCCTGTGACACTGATACTACTTCGTTCCAGCTGGTGTGAAATTTGCAAAATTAATGCAGGTCAAAGGGCTTGCGATACTCTCCTTAACCTCCTCATTTTAAAATTTTCAATGGCATTGCCCTATCCTTTGTTGTTGTTGTTTGTTCATTCGTTCAGTCGTCTCCGACTCTTCGTGACCTCATGGACCAGCCCACGCCAGAGCTCCCTGTCGGCCGTCACCACCCCCAGCTCCTTCAAGGTCAGTCCAGTCACTTCATCATCCATCTTGCCCTTGGTCGGCCCCTCTTCCTTTTGCCTTCCACTTTCCCCAGCATAATTGTCTTATGATTGAATAGTAGTTAACATTTTCAAAGCAGAGGCTTTGTGATTTTTTTTGATACGAAATCCAGCATATAGAACTCATTTGCTGTGACTTACTGTGTTTTTGTGTCAATAATAATAATAATAACAACAACAACAACAACTTTATTTTTATACCCCACCTCCATCTCCATGAAGGAACTCGGGGCGGCTTACATGAGGTCAAGTCCAGGTAACAGAGTTAAAACATAGCACATCAAAGTGCATCAATTTAAAACAACAGAAACAACATTAAACAAAATGTAAGGCAGGTGTCAAAACCAACAGCAATAACATGGTCTGGTCTCGACATGGGTAAGCGGCCTGGTGTCCAACAGATCAGAGGATAGGGCAATGAAAAAAATGCATAGGGCATGTAGCTGTGTTAAGGATAAGAGCAATAAATAAGGTCAAACTCAAATTTTAGATAAAACAGTAGTAAAGTGCATAGTCAAATTTGGGGTCCTACCTAAGGATAGTTGTCAGAGGAAAAGTTTAATCCAATGCACAGTGAAACATCCATGTCTTCAAATCTTTCTGAAAAGTGGATATTGAGGGGGCTAGAAGGCTTGAGGCAGGCATGTAGCCAGAAATTCTCATGGTGGTTCGCGTAAAGGCCTTACTGGTGCATTATTTAAACTGTTATGTTTATTCATATCATGATCTGATCACCATACTCAATATATCCCATATGCATGGGGTATTGGGGTAACAATACAAAAGGTTTGCTAGGGTAGACCCTCTTTCACTCAGACTCAGCCCCCCCCCCCCAAAAACTCAGCCCCCCCCCGAAATCCTTACCCCCCCCCCACCCCCCCCCCCCCCCGAATCGAAATCGTATGGGCCTGGGCTAGACTGATTTTCCCAGGGAAGGGATTTCCAAAGTCGAGGGTGACAACCGAGAAGGCCCTCTCCCTCGTATCCACCAACTGAGCCTGTGACGGAAGTGGAAGCAAGAGTAGGGCCTCCGCAGAAAATCTCAAGGATTGTAGGGGAAGATGTGGTCTCGAAGATAGGCAGGTCCCAAACCATTTAGAGCTTTATAGGTGATGACCTGAATCTTGGCATTTGTAGGTCCTATTCTATGATTTACATCCAGGTGAAATAAGATGACAGAACTGTGCTGGGAGACCTAGAAATTCCCGGAGAGGTATCCTCTCAGGTAAATAAATAGAGTATCTCCAGCTAATGTGAAAGGCTCCCTATATAAGAATAAATAAGGTAGGAGTCAGCTAAGAGAGGCTGATCAAACCAAGATCACATGATCAGTTTAATGTATAGGTACTAGATCATTCAAGTACGAGCCCTTTAACTGCAACCACTACACTACTACCTCCAACTAAGCAGGGAGGCCATTTAATTTTCCAGCCCATGTTATTTTTCTCACCACAGTTTGGCTCTGTAAGAGAAAACAACCCTCGTGATTAGCACTCTTTCATTTTGTATGACTTTATTGGCAATTTTTCCTCTTGTGTGCTTTCATATAAAAATGAGCCAAAGCTTATCACAAGAGCAAAAAAAAAAAAAAACCCCACGATAAAGAGACAGATAGCAGCAGGAAATTAAAAAAAGGAGTTATTACTCAGTTGAAATAATAAGTTCAAGGGATAGAAGTGGCATGCAGGACCTCACATTGCTGTGAGATATATAAATAGCTATCTGGAGTAAAGACCATGAATCTTTTTGCACCATATGAGCTGGTCACGTCACCAGAGCAAGGCTAGATGTCGTGGTCCTCGATAATTGCATTTAACTCTGTCAGATGTGCTTTCTTGGAGCTAGCATGGGGTAGTGTAGTAGATATTGACAAGCTAGAACATATCTAGAGAAGGGTGACCAAAATGGTAAAACATTCTAAAAATCATGCCTTATAAAGCATGGCTTAGGCAGCTGCATATCTTTAGCCTGGAGAAGAGAAGTATAAGAGGAGATTAAGTATTTGAAAAGAGAGCAAATTGAGGAGGAAGCAAGCTTCTTTTCTGTTATTCTAGAGACTAAAAGATGGAGGAATTGGTTCAAACTATAGGAAAAGAAATCCCACCTCAACATTAGGAAAAGCTTTGTGATGGCCAGAGTTCTTCACTAGTGCTGGACTGTGTTAGAGTTGCCTTCTCTGGAAGCTTTAAAGAGAGAATGAATGGCCATCAGTCGGGAGTGAACAGACAAGCATCCTGAGCTCTGAGGATTACCTGGGAAGGAATCCCACTGGAGCATTGCAGCACACCCTTGTTTGTGTATCAGCCAGCACATCAACGACTTAAATCAAGAAATAGTTTTCTAAGATCTACAGAGACATTCGCTGGAACACCTCAGCAAGCAAGAGTCCAAAAGCGGCAGGCTCAAACACAGAACCTCAACCAGTGACTGATACCAAATGAGAGACTCCCCCCTGGGCACACAGAAAACTGGGCGACTTGGAAGGCGCTGAACAGACTGCGCTCTGGCACCACAAGATGCAGAGCCAACCTTAAGAAATGGGGCCACAAAGTGGAATCCATGACATGCGAGTGTGGAGAAGAGCAAACCACTGACCACCTGCTGCAATGCAACCTGAGCCCTGCCACATGCACAATGGAGGACCTTCTTGTAGCAACACCAGAGGCACTCCAAGTGGCCAGATACTGGTCAAAGGACATTTAATCAACTACCAAGCTTGCAAAATTTGTGTTTTTTTAATCTGTTTGTTTGTTTTGTTCTGTTAGAAATGTAATACAATGGTGGTTGCCCCTGACATGATAAATAAATAAAAATAAATAAGTCGGGAGTGCATTGATTGTATTTTCCGGCAAGGCAGAGGGTTGGACTGGATGAACCTTGGGATTCTTCTAAGCTTGTGATTGTGCGATTCTAAGCAAATCTTAAGATTCTAAAGTGAACTTTGGATAAACCACTCCAAGAAATCCCCAGGATAGAGTCACCATAAGTCAGAGTTGACTTAAAACCACACAGAGTGAAATGAAGGGTGCAGCTGCACTGAAGAATTAAGGCAGTTTGATACCACTTTAACTGCAATGGCCCAATGCTATGGTATCCGAGGAGCTGCAGTTTGGTGAAGAACCAACACTCTTTGGCAAAGAACTTGTATAACTATGACTCACTTAATTTTCACTGGAACCCCCAGTGGCACAGTGAGTTAAACCGCTGAGCTGCTGAACTTGCTGATCAAAAGGTTGCAGGTTTGAATCCAGGGAGCAGCGTCAGCTCTTGCTGTTAGCTCCAGCTTCTGCCAACCTAGCAGTTCAAAAACATGAAAATGTGAGTGGATCAAAAGGTACTGCTCCGTCAGGAAGGTAACAGTACATCATGCAGTCATGCTGGCCACATGCCCTTGGAGGTGTCTATGGACAATTCTAGCTCTTTGGCTTAGAAATGGGGATGAGCATCAACCTTCAGAGTCAGACATGACTGGACTTAATGTCAGGGGAAAACCTTTACCTTTACCTTAATTCCATAGCCTTTAGTCATGGTAGTTAAAATAGTATCAATCCGAATTAATTCTACAGTGTAGATCAGTGTTTCTCAACCTTCCTAATGCTGCGATCCTTTAATACAGTTCCTCATGTTGTGGTGACCCCCAACCATAAAATTATTTTTATTGCTACTTCATAACTGTAATTTTGCTATTGTTATGAATCATAATGTAACTATCTGATATGCAGGATGTGTTTTCATTCCCTGGACCAAATTTGGCACAAATACCAATACCCAAATTGAATACTGTGGGGTTGATTTGGTCACTGGGGAGTTGTAGTTGCTGGGTAACTTGCAATCAAAGAGCATTTTGAACTTCACCAATGACGAAACTGAACCAAACTTGGTACACAAACTCCCATGACCAACAGAAAATACTGGAAGGGTTTGGTGGGCATTGACCTTGAGTTTTGGGAGTTGTAGTTCACCTACATCCAGAGAGCACTGTGGACTCAAAACAATGATGGATCTGGACCAAACTTGGCACGAATTCTCAATATGCCCAAATGTGAACACTGGTGGAGTTTGGGGAAATGATACTTGACATTTGGGAGTTGTAGCTGCTGGGATTTATAGTTCACTTACAATCAAAGAGTATTATGAACCCCACCAATGATAGAATTGGGCCAAACTTTCCACACAGAACCCCCATGACCAACAGAAAATACTGTGTTTTCTGATGGTCTTATGTGACCCCTCTGACACCACCTCGTGACCCCTCCAGGGGTCACGACCCCCAGGTTGAGAAACACTGGTGTAGATGAACTCTCAGTCATGGGAAAAGTAGAATGACAGAGAAATAGCAGGTCTGTCCTTGCCAAATTGGGCAGTTGGAGTGTCACTGCCCCAGGCTTTCCAAAAGGCAAGCAAACCCTAGCAAAGGAAAAGGAGCCTTTAGCTGAAATGCAGGGAAGAAACATACCAAACCTGGGGGCCTTTTCAAGATAGAATGTCGACATGCACCAGCAACATGGAAAGTTTGCCCAGTAACTTCATCTATCAAGCTGACAGTAAATTTAACCATGGATAAACTCTGTGTTGATTTAGGGACCTGTTTTCCCCCCTCCTCTCCTCCCCAAGCCGGGGTGATAGTAGCCGTAGGGAATGTGCCAGAGCAGTGTGAATAAAATGGCGACTCACCTGTAAATAATGGGGGGGGGGGGAGTTGAACGAGGGAGCTGTTTGCTCTTCAATCATTCTGCTCAAAGAACCTGCCATGGCATGGTTTCATACCTGGAGTCATACTATTCCAATACAGAAGGTGGGGAAGGGGAAGGGAAGGGAGGTGGGGAGGGGAATCCCATGGAGAAGGAGGAATAAAAAAAACTACATTTCACTACAACCGACAATGCATGCACTGTCAATCTTTCTCCTCATGATTATGTACTCGGCCAAAGTATGCTGACGTTTTATATGGTAATTACACCCGCTGTGACTTTCATAATTATAGCGGGAGAAGGTCACAGACAGGGGAACTCTGCCAACCATCTTGAGCAGAAAGACTAGCCTCAACAAGATATAGAGTGCACAGAGTTGGCTGTCGATTGACAAGTTTGTGTTACTGAGAGGGGAGAAATCCAGAGTTCTGGTTTGTGGAGTATGGTGACATTGAGGTGAATTGTGGTTGGTGACATGCCAGTGCCTAATACCATCACACAAATGGTTGCCTTCCTTTATTGCGTATGTAGCACAAACATATTCAGTTCAGGATTGTTTAAATGTGGTGGAGTCTCCTTCCTAGTCTGGGGATTTTTGAACAGAAGGTGGATGGCTCTCTATTGGGTGTGCTTGGATTGTGCCTTCCTGCATTGCAGAATGGGCTGGATAGCCCTAAGGTGCTTCCCATTCTATGATTACATATAATCATTTCTCATGGGCTTAATGTGACAGTTAGTCCTAACTCAAGCACTGCCATTGAATCAACTGGATTTACCTATGATTCACCATTCAATGATTCATACTGAGTCTGACTAACCAAACAGACTCTAGCCAGGCAGTTGTGCATTCTTAGGTCCCTTTCACCCTAAAAAATTAAATCACTTTGATTCCACTTGACATGCCATGACAATATCCTGAAAAATCCTCAGATTTGTAGTTTAGTGAAGTACTAGTGTTCCCTGGCTGAGAATTGTAAACAGTCTATCTTTAATACATGCATCTCAGGTTTCAATGGGTTTTTGCCATGGCAATTAAAGTGGGCTCATAGTGCTGCAATTTGATTGTGTGGAAAATGACTCTGGAGACAAGGGTTAGAATCCATACCTGCCCATGGAAACTACTGGGTGACTCTGGGTAGATCACACTCTCTCAGCCTCAGAGAAGGCCAAAGGCAAAGATCCTCAGAACAACTCATGGGAGTTGCAATTTTACAAGACTTGTATCTTCACTGCAAAAAAAAAAAAAAGCACTACTGCCTTCAAGATTGTATAATATTGACCCCCCTCCTCGATGGACTGCCACTTTGTCCCAAATAGCAAAGTTTATTGATTAGTCCATTGACCGTATCAACATTAAAAACAAAAACAGAAACGTGCACAAATAGACAATAATCACTATCCTAAGACTTCCATAATAGTGAACTAACATACATTCAAACTTGATTAAGTTAAAAGATAATTAAAAATATCATCATTAAAATGCCAAGGTAAAATTTCACACCACAAAAATTAAAAACAAAGGTTAAAACGAAGGTTAAAATAAACCAGCTATTACATAATCCCAAGCCACTTCAGATATCTGCGTCACCCCTACAGTTTACTCCAATCTCCTTCAGATATGCAGTTCTCATATGAAGGAAAAGGGCTGTTTGGTGTGTTATCTTAGCATTCTGGCCGGCCATTAAGAATGTAGTTTTGATATGGGGATCCCAGTGAGTCTTCTGTATGATGAATGGTCCGAGGTATTGATTTCTCTCTTTGTTGTACAAAATACAGTTAAACAGTACATGTGTAATATACTCTACCTCTGTCACCCCACAGATACAGAAACGTTCATTATATGGAACTTGGTTAAACTTTCCATGTTTAACCATTGTCTCTGTATGTTCGAATCGGGTTCTAGTGAATACCCTCCTTAGATGTTTAGGCATTTCTGTCTTTAGGTATTTGGCTGTTTGAAAAGTATGTTTGAAGCAACTTAACCATTTCAATGAGTCGGCTTTACTAAGGGTGGCAATGTCACTTTGTCATGGTGAAGGGACTTGTGTGTTCCAATGAACCTGCAGGCACAACGACTGGATTTGAGCACTCCCAGGAGTGGCCGCACAGTCCAAAGACCCAAAGACCTCAACGGTGGAGCAGGCAGAGAATAACATGATACATGTTGCAACAGCTGTGAATGCAGAAGAAGGCTGCAACAGATTGAGAAGCCATGGTTGTCGTGTTAACTATGCCACCAGTTGGAACCTCACTCTGTGAAGACTGTGTGTTAATCAGCTGTGCACTGACCTCCACACATTAAAAAAAACTCTCACACAGGCATCTTCCAAGAAAAATAAAAACAAACCAACAAAAATCCCATGGTGATCAGCAAGTGGCGACGGGGGCAGGACTGTGAAATCTGGAAGCCCCTTGTCACAGACTGGCACATGGGTGGTGGTTATGGACTCAGTCGTTCTCCTTCAATGATCGAGGCAGTTGAGTAGTTTGGCAGCTGTATCCATGACTGAGCAGCCCTTTTGAGGATCCAGTCTGCTCACCCCACATGGGGAAGGGGCTAGAAAAGGTGCCCTAAACATAGTCTGCCTTTCTTATCCGTGACTGGACTGCCGTGTCCAGTGGGGTCAGCACCCTGTGGCCAAAAAAGAAAAATGAACTTTGGGACATGGTATGTACGGACACTGATGGACAACACTGACAATGAACACCCCGAGTGCAGAACTGCTATCATTGATTTTAGAGGCACGAATGGAAGGCAAAAGAGAGAAATGTGCCAAGAGAAAGTTGCGTCAAGCCAACCCTGACCAGGACCGCCTTCCACCTGGAAACCAATGTGCTCACTGTGGGAGAACATGCAGGTCAAGAATAGGGCTCCACAGTCACCTACGGACCCACCACCAGTACACCGATCTTGGAAGACAATCCTACTCGGACAATGAGGGATCGCCTAAGAAGAAGAAGAAGAACATTTACCCATGGCAGTTAAATTAGTGCTGAACTGTACTATACACTGTAGACGAGTGTTTCTCAAATTGAGCTCCTCCAGATGTTTTGGACTTCAACTCTGACCAATCCTAACAGTTGGTAAGATGGCCGGGATTTCTGGGAGCTGAAGTCTAAAACACCTGTATTTAGATATACCCCTAGAACAGAGACATCAAATTTGTGGCCTTCCAAGTGTTTCAGACTCTCAGAAACCCTAACCAGCTTGTCCAATAGTCAGGAATTCTAGGAGCTGAAGTCCAAACCTTCAGGGACACAAGTTTGACATCACTGCCCTAAAAACCTTTGGATGTCTACTGTAGAAAAGTGTATAGAGTATTGGTCTGAAAATATCCCTAGAACATTTCTGGGACATTTCTGGGACATTAAACTTGATATATGACCTTTGTTGAATAGACAGACAGGACAGTGCTGTCTGATGTTTGTGTGAATTCTATCTGCATTCTTGAAATTTCAGTTTTGGAACTCGTATTACATTTCTCTTTTGTGTATCAGGTTTGCTTGAACTTTGTTTCCACCCCCCACAACAATGCGAATCACCAAATACATCCACAAGGAAGGTAACACAAAAGCAAGCACATGTAGTACAACTATTTAATAACCTATATTTATCATAATTACATAGGAATTTCAGCTACCAGGCAGGTATTTGAATGAAGCAATATACCCATTTTCTTAACATACTGGAATATGTACAGTTTCATTTCTGTGAGAGAGGGGTAGATCATATGATGAATAATTAAAGTTGATCCACCTTATTTGCAGAATTGTGGATTTGATCATTCATTGATTTGATTAAATTTTTCTCTCTAAGAATATTTAGATCCTCCAGTGCAACTCTGTGGTGTGTTTCTGCTACAAGTTGATCATGGATTCATGCTGGAGAACCCAGATATTCCAAAGAGAACACCTCTCTGGGAATCTTTTGGTCCTCCAGTATGATCTAGCAGAAGTTGGCCATAGAGTCATGCTGAAAAGCTAGACACCTTGGGAACTCTGACTTGGCCACGATAGTCCACGCTCTGGTTACATCCTGTATAGACTACTGCAACACTCTCTGCGTGGGGTTGCCTTTCAAGACTGTCCAGAAGCTTCAAATGGTCCAACGCTCGGCAGCCAGGTTGTTAACAGGAGCGGCACTCAGGGAGCATACAACTCATCTGTTGTGCAGCTCCACTGGCCGCCAGTTTGCTACTGGGCCCAATTCAAAGTGCTGGCTTTGGCCTATAAAGCCCTAAACAGTTCTGGCCCAACTTACCTGTCCGAACGTATCTCCTCCTATGAACCAGCTAGGACGTTAAGATCGTCTGGGGAGGCCCTGCTCTCGGTCCCGCCTGCATCACAAGTACGGTTGGCGGGGATGAGAGACAGGGCCTTCTCAGTGGTGGCCCCTCGGCTGTGGAAAGCCCTCACTACAGAAATTAGATTGGCCCCCTCCCTGCTAGCATTTCGGAGGAAATTGAAGACCTGGTTGTTTGAGCAGGCATTTGAATAGGCAGTGTAACTAATATAGAAATATGGAACAATTGGATGACGAGACTGGATCTTGATTTTAACTATGAGACGATATGAGATGTTGATGCTTATTGATTGTTATAAGTGTTATCCTTTTAAATGCTTCTTAACTGTTTTTATCATGTTTTATGTATTGTATTGTGGTTGTGAGTCGCCCTGAGGGCTGAGAAGAGCGGTATAAAAATGTAGTAAATAATTAAATAACTATTACAAGACAGATGTTCTCTCATGTTAAAAAATAGCAATATTTGCATTTTCCTCACTTTTGGAGGGGTTCTATGCAACTAAACCTAACAAATGTGGAGGGTCGACAATTTTGCATTTAATACAAAACCTTTCTCTCATACATTAGTTCTTGGCAAACCTTCCGGGTTTGAGCTTGCAGTCTTCTATTCCAGTGTCACTAAAGAGCAAAATTCATTAGACCCATTGCTTTTCGTGACATATGAAAAACCCAAACAGTAGACTTGGAAGGGTTTATTGGGCTACATTTGTATCTTGCTACAGGAAGAGACAGGCTAATAGTGCTGCGTTTACCTATTTCTAGACTTCCAATTAATCACTTCAAGAGCCAACTCTAAACAATCCTAAAAGCTAACAGTGGAAATGGGATGGTGTTTTCAAAGGGATACCTAAAGAGAGTGATTTTTAAAACTGGACTGTATGGAAACTGTTCGAGTCTTTCTGAGTGAAGGGAAGACTGTGAGTCATTCATTTACATGAGAAAGCAACTTGCAGTTTTTCAAGTTGCTCCTGACATGAAAAAAACAAAACAAAACAAAACCTCCAATTTGTATTTCCTGAGTTTGCACATTATTATTTGGGGTGCTCTGTTCTGGTCTCTAATAATAATAATAATAATAATAATAATAATAATAATAATAATAATAATAATAATTGGCAGCCCAAGAACAAGCCATTCGAACCAATGCCATCAAAGCCAGAATTGAAAAGTCGACAACAGATCCCAAATGTAGACTCTGCAAGGAAGCAGATGAAACAATAGCTCGCATGCTCAGCTGCTGCAAGAAGATCGCGCAGACAGACTACAAGCAGAGGCATAACACTGTTGCTCAGATGATTCATTGGAACTTGTGCCACAAATACCATCTGCCTGCAACAAAGAACTGGTGGGATCACAAGCCCGAAAAAGTTACAGAGAATGAACACGTCAAGCTACTCCGGGACTTCAGAATTCAGACAGAGTTCTGGAACACAACATTCCTGACCTCACAATCATGTTAAAAAACAAAGTATGGATTGTTGATGTCGCAATCCCAGGTGACAGCAGGATTGCAGAGAAACAACTGGAAAAGCTGGCATGTTATGAGGATTTAAAGATCAAACTGCAAAGACTCTGGCACAAACCAGTCAAGGTGGTCCCAGTGGGGATCGGCACACTGGGTGCAGTGCCTAAAGACCTTGGCCTGCACATTAAACACAATCGGCTCTGACAAAATTACCATCTGTCAGTTGCAGAAGGCCACCTTACTGGGATCTGCACGCATTATTTGCCAATACATCACACAGTCCTAGACACTTGGGAAGTGTCTGACGTGTGATCCAATTCAACAGCCAGCAGAGTGTCTGCTGTGGACTCATCTTGTGGTGTTTCAAATAATAATAATAATAATAATAATAATAATAATAATAATAATAATAGATTCAGACAGGCAGAGTTTTGGAGCACAATGCTCCTGACTTCACAATCATGTTGAAAAACAAAGTATGGATTGTCGATGTTGCAATCCCAGGTGACAGAAGGATTGAGGAGAAACAACTGGAAAAGCTGACACAATATGAGGACTTAAAGATCGAACTGCAAAGACTCTGGCATAACAGTAAAGGTGGTCCCAGTGGTGATTGGCAAACTGGGTGCAGTGCCTAAAGACCTTGGCCTGCACTTAAACACAATTGGCATGGACAAAATTACCATCTGCCAGCTGCAAAAGGCCACATTACTAGGATCTGCATGCATTATGTGCCGATACATCCATCACACAGTCCTAGACACTTGGGAAAGTCTGATGTGTGATCGAATACAACAGCCACCAGAGTAATATAATAATAATAATAATAATAATAATAATAATAATAATAATACTTTATTTATATACTGACACGGGCCGGGGACTCAGGGTGGTTTCCAAGCAACA
The DNA here is from genome assembly GCF_025583915.1 of Anolis sagrei ordinatus. Classification (NCBI taxonomy): domain Eukaryota; kingdom Metazoa; phylum Chordata; class Lepidosauria; order Squamata; family Anolidae; genus Anolis; species Anolis sagrei. The sequence goes on from NW_026847549.1 coordinate 11,739,085, forward strand.
ACATAAAAACATACAGAATCACAACATGAACAAAAAATAACAGTATCAGCAACATAAGCTGTTACTTCTGTACTCTTTTTGTGTATTGTTACTTACACAGTGCCAAGCATTTGGATAAATAAGTGATTGTTTTCCTGACATCATATCCATTTTTCTTCTAGCTTCTCTCTCTTTCTCTCCACCCCTTTCCATCTTTTCCGTTTTGCTTTTCACTTGCATGCTAATTTAGTGTTGTAACAGACATCGTGGGGTTTGGGTTATTTGAAGTTTAGGGCCAAAGATTCAGCTAGCAAATCCATCCCCTCTCGATCCTACCTAGAAAAACAAGACCATTGATGGTTGGATGCCCATTTGTTGGGAGTGCTTGGACTGCATATTCCTGCATGTCAGGGTTTGGACTGGATGGTCCTTGGAGTGTCTTCCAGTGCTATGATTCTCAAACCTAGTAATTATTCAATGAATTGAATATAATTTTGGGACTCAAGATCAGGACCTTGGACAGCTCCTTACTCTCTTAAAGAAACTGGAATGGCTTCATTGCTTCCCTGCCATGGATGCTACCACTTTCCACTGCTTGACTGTTCAGAAATTCTCCAAATAATAGTTCATGAAAGACCAGAATGGGCCTTGCAAAAGTGAAAATACATGTGGTCTCCTGGTCTGAAGAGATGTGGCAAAATGTTGAGACAGGCCAAAAAGAGTTTGGAAAAGGCCAATGAAATTTATCAGGGGAATTCTGCACATCCTTGAAATTGCTCAGCCCAGCGAGCCAAAGTGTTGATTGTTCATTTCATTCCCTCTCCATTATACGCTACCTGCCTTCTCTCCCCTCACGGTTGCTTGGTTTACCGATTGGTCCCGCTGTAAAGGGACAGTGAAACTATTTTATAGGATACAATCAAGGAATTGTGTGACAAGACAAACACAGTGTTGAACAGTGGGGAAACGGGATTCACAATGTGGGGCACCTCAGCTTCATAGAACAGGCAAAAGTTGTGCTGTGTCTGAAATACAGTCTCCTCATAACAATTACCTTCAATGAATGGTACATTGCTCTGTGCATAAAAAGAAGCTCAGGCCATTAAATCCATTGGCACAGACTGGAAGCCTTCCAGCTTGAAGCTAAACTATGCTAAATAGCTCGTGTTCATATTACCTATCATTCTGCTCCGCAAAGGAACAGCCAGTATGGCAGACTGGGCAGAGCACTGCCTTTTTGAGTGGATTCAAATCCCCAGTCAGCCATGAAATTCCCTCAAGAAACTCAGGTGAGAATTTTAATCATTAAGCAATACTGAAAAATATTGCAGAGCAGTGTGATTGCATTCAGCTGTTCAGACACTCCATTCTGTTCCCTCACTGATTGAAATTAAACTTGGGAAAAGGGTTTCCTGCTGAAATCCAGTATGCACCTGAAATGCCGCAAGATAGGCTGCTTGCATGAATGGCCGAGGATGCTTAAGATCCTGTGAAAGCACATTGTGATTGACTAAAAAGAAAAAGAACAGAAGATGGTTCCAGTGAAAACTGGCACATATCTGTGACGCGGTCAACTAAGCCAATCTCATTAAAACCCTAGCGCAGGAAATACACATGAGCCTAAATCCCAGGGTGCTTCTTCATCCTGGAAAGAAGTGATGAGTGGAGTGCCGCAGGGTTCCGTCCTGGGCCCAGTCCTGTTCAACATATTTATTAATGATTTAGATGAAAGGTTAGAAGGCATGATCATCAAATTTGCAGACGACACCAAATTGGGAGGGATAGCCAATATTCCAGAGGACAGGAGCAGACTTCAAAACGATCTTGACAGATTAGAGAGATGGGCCAAAACTAACAAAATGAAGTTCAACAGGGACAAATGCAAGATACTCCACTTTGGCAGAAAAAACAAAATGCAAAGATACAGAATGGAGGACAATGCCTGGCTCGAGAGCAGTACATGTGAAAAAGATCTTGGAGTCCTTGTGGACAACAAGTTAAACATGAGCCAACAATGTGATGTGGGCAAAAAGCCAATGGGATTTTGGCCTGCATCAAGAGGAGCATAGTGTCTAGATCTAGGGAAGTCATGCTACCCTCTATTCTGCTTGGTTAGACCACACCTGGAATATTGTGTCCAATTCTGGGCACCAAAATTCAAGAGAGATATTGAGAAGCCGGAATGTGTCCAGTGACTAAAATGATCAAGGGTCTGGAGAACAAGCCCTATGAGGAGCAGCTTAAGAGCTGGGCATGTTTAGCCTGAAGAAGAGAAGGCTGAGAGGAGATATGATAGCCATGTATAAATATGTGAGAGGAAGCCACAGGGAGGAGGGAGCAAGCTTGTTTTCTGCTTCCTTGGAGACTAGGACGCGAACAATGGCTTCAAACTACAAGAAAGGAGATTCCATCTGAACATGAGGAAGAACTTCCTGACTGTGAGAGCCGTTCAGCAGTGGAATCTCTCTGCCCCGGAGTGTGGTGGAGGCTCCTTCTTTGGAAGCTTTTAAACAGAGGCTGGATGGCCATCTGTCAGGGGTGATTTGAATGCAATATTCCTGCTTCTTGGCAGGGGGTTGGACTGGATGGCCCATGAGGTCTCTTCCAACTCTTTGATTCTGTGATTCTATGATTCTATGATTCTACACTATAGAAATAATGAAGTTTGATGCCAGTTTACCTACCATGGCTCAATTCTATGGAATTCCAAGATTTATAGTTTGATGAGACACCTGAACTCTTTGGCAGAGAAAGCTAAAGATCTCTAAAACTATAACTCCCAGAATTGCATAGCGATGAGCCATGAAAATTAAAGTGGTGTCATATTCCATTAATCATATGGTAGAAGCAACATTAGTCTAAACTAGAATAGAGCCATTGCATTTAATAGATTTACTAATGCGTTGATTCATAATTAAGCAATTCATTCAGTGAGTCTATACTACCTGGGATAGACCAGCAGGTTTCCAGTCTTAGTATCTTAAGAAAGGGTGAAGAAGATTTGTTCATTAGAAGTGTGAAAATTTTGTTTTTAATTCATTTTTCATTTCTCATTTGTTTGATTTGTACATATGAAGTGATATTAAGAAATGTGGAGGGGTGACCATGCTTAAGATTCAAAACACTGGCCTATAACTTTTGGATGTTTTGTAAATCCCGTAAATGGCTCCAGGTCTCCATAGCGGACAATGCTTCTCCCCCAAAAGGGCTGGGTTTGGTTCCCCAAAAGGGCCCTGAAAGAATGGTGAGGCCGGAGCAGAGGGAGAAGCTCTGCTTTACCACGGGAAGCTAGCAGAATTCTGGAAAATGTAGTTTAGGGCAGAGCCTTTTGAATTCACTGACATAGGAGTGCTTGCCTTCCCAAACTTCATTTCCCAGAATTACTGCCTTGTGCCACCTCCTCCTTCTCCTTCTCCATGTTCGTTCTCTACAGAGATTTTGAGAGAAAAGAAGGGGATTGTTGGGAATTAAATTAACCCTGTTAGGTAGGCAAAATTGAGAGGCAGCCACTCCAAAGTTTACCTAGTAGGTTTCTTATTATGATTATTATTGTTATTATCATTATTTAAAAGGCTAAATGGGCATCAGTTGGGGTGGTTTGATTGAGCTTTTCCTCCTTTGCAGAATAAAGGGGGCTGGATTCCCCCCATCATGCACAATTACTTATTGAAAAGGAACAAAGAATTTGTTACTTCATTGTAGTTACGATACAGATATTTTAGAAACACTTTAGAAACTATTCACCTCTCCCCTGAAATTTTGAGTTTTGAAACTATTTTCATTGATTGCACAGCCCTACTGTTAATTGTTCTGCATTTGTGTTTTTACTAAATAGCAGAGGGGGGAAATCACATGGTTCTATTGTCAACTTGTGTTCTGTCTCATTCTCCTATCCCATTTTTGTGTCTATAAAGAGCAATTTGAGAAACTGTGTCGCTTCTGGTGTGAGAGAATTGGCTGTTTGCAAGGATGTTGCCCAGGGGATGCCCGGATGTTTTGATGTTCTACCATCCTTGTGGGAGTCTTCTCTCATGTCCCCACATGAAAAGCTGGAGCTGACTGAGGGAGCTCATCTGCCCTCTCCCTGGGTTCCAACCTGCAACCTATCGGTATTCAGTTCTGCCAGAATAAGGATTTAACCCACTGTGCCACTGTGGGCTCCCTTCTATCTCATACTTTGTTATGAATGTTGAAGCTTTGGGAGATGTCTGTGTTTTTTTTTTTTTTAACAACAGTGGAAGTGACTTGTAGCATTCAGATCTTGTTACTTATAAAGCAATAAAAGTAACTATTTAGCTCATTTTGAGAAATGTGAAACAAAAATGTAAATTAATTATAATAGAAGTTTGTTGGGGGAGACTCAATCTATAACTAACGGCTTATTCAAAGTAATTTTCTGAGTTTTGGTATGTTTGCTTCTAAATCTGGTTTTCAGGTTCTTAGTATAGAGTGGCAGAAACAATGAAAAGGGAGTTGGAGACACAGGTACCTCATCCTTGGAGCTTTGTAAAATAAAACAACAGTGACAAGATCACTGGCAAAGTTGTGGTCTGCCTTGAAAGGAAAATGCTGGGACAACAAGGCCAGTTGTGTTGAGTGACAACTAGTTATAGCTCATCACGGCTAAGGCTGTGCATGTGTTGCAGAACCATTCAATTATTTTAGGCAACACTGTTGTTTTCTAATTTCCTGAACCTTAGATTATTTCTTGGACTCTTTGATTCAGTTATTTATAGATTGACTATTGAACTCCAAGACTACATAGAGACCACCAAACGCAGCACTGCGCAAACACGAATCAAGGAACATGAAAGGCACTGCAGACTACTTCAACCAGAGAAGTCAGCCATAGCAGAGCACCTGATGAACCAACCTGGACACAGCATATTATTTGAGAACACAGAAATGCTGGACCACTCTCACAACCACCATGTCAGACTACGCAGAGAAGCCATTGAAATCCACAAGCATGTGGACAATTTCAACAGAAAGGAGGAAACCATGAAAATGAACAAAATCTGGCTACCAGTATTAAAAAACTCTAAAATTAGAACAGCAACAACAGAGAGGAAACAAACAAGGACATCTAATCACCTCTCAACAAAAGTTGCTCCAGGCATGCTAATCAAGGTGGTCAGTTGAAACATTCACACCTAGCTCCAGCAGACAAGAGTTCTTTGCCCCACCCTGGTCTTTCCACAGATATATAAACCCATTTTCCTATTTCCAACAGACCTCACTACCTCTGAGGATGCTTGCCATAGATGCAGGCGAAACGTCAGGAGAGAATGCCTCTAGAACATGGCCATATAGCCCGAAAAAACCTACAACAACCCAGTGATTTGGGCCATGAAAGCCTTCGACAATACATTGAACTTTTGTTTTGCACTTAGACTCTGAACTGATTTGATGGCTTCTTTTGGGTATAAATCTGGACTTACTTTGTTGCTTGAGCTAAAAGTGTACTCTTTTGAACATTTGCTACCCAGACCATGGATAGCTCCTTCAATGAAATTATTAAAACCTGATATGGATTCAAAGTCCTTGGCTGACATCATACTTCTAAGTAATAGCCAGGAGTTTTAGCATCATCATGTACTATCTACATAATCTTTTCTTAAGAGACTGAGTTTGTGACCTGCCAAATGCAAAGAGAGTGTTTCCTAAAAGTTTGAAATGTTGAGGGGAAAAAACCAAGTGGAGTGGAATCCCCAATAAGAATGGAAAACTTTGCTTACGAAACCAATTGATCATGAGACCATGAGAGTTGGTGCATAGATACCGAGCTGAGATTAAACCCATGGGCCTCTGTAACATTGTGCAGAAAGAGATTGCTATCGTTCCCCACAGCTCGTAAGCAAAGAAAATATCTTCACCCAGAAAGATTGCAGATAAAATATGATATCGGTGGAAGTCTAACATGTGGGTGAGTTTCAAGGAACATGCTGTGAATTTTATCTCAAAATCTAGCTAACCATTTTTGGGGGGAGGGTGTACAGTTCATCTTCGTTTTGATGACGTGTACTGTTTCCTAGTACAGTTACGCAGAATGTTAAAATAACTTTTACATTGAAAAGGCCTTTCTGTGGAGTTGTGGAATGAAATATTGGTGTAGGTGGGGAGAGGACCATGATTTTTCATATTTGAGAACTTGCTGCCATTCCTAGAAATTCATTATTAACACTCAAGCGTGACACTAATTTTTGTCAAGTTTACTTTATTTCGTATCTAAAGCATTGCGTAAATTAGTATAAAGCTGATAAAAATAGAAGGAGCGCAGGCGGCTAAATATCTTTTGACCAAAAATGGGCAACAGTAATGGCATTGTCTGTAGCCTCCAACAATTCTTCCTTTGTACATGAGGCAGGGCATAGTGGACAAGCATACAGATGTGGAGTTGTCTGTTCTGCTCCACAGTCACACAAGGTGTGGGGATCTTTTAGGTCAAATTTATTTAATTCTTTTTGTCAAGTTTATTTAATGCATCAATCAGACTCATCACTTTGCTTATTTATATGTATTAGACATGTGCATGGATCCATTTTTAATCAGTGCCTTTGGCCATTTGGCTTTTCCGTTATGTTTGGATGCTCAAAACAGTAAGGGGCCAGCTGTTAAAGATTCTAATCTGAAAAGGGACCATGTGGCAGCCAATCACAGCTCCTCCTGCCCTATTCTGCATCACAATTTAATCTTTTAGATTTTCCTTTATTTTCCAGATTCTTTTTATTTAGCGGGGCTAACTGGGAGTTGGAGACCTGAGGAATGGCGGGTGTGGTGCGCAGGCTTGGAGACGGAGAGTCACCTTAGCTTCTTTTTCTCCTTCCCTTCCTCTCCTTCAGAAAATACTTGTAAAAGATAATAATAATTAATAATAATGGCAATCCCAGCAAACAAAAAGAGAAACCTACCTCTCTTCTAGAGTAGAAGGTAGAAACTGCTTTAGGGAAGCAAAACCCCATGCAGAAAGGAGATTGCAGGCAATAGCGAAAACAGAGGGGATTTTTAAGGTAGTCTAAGGGAGGATAGCTTCACTGAGCTTCAGGTTATCACAATTCCTTCCCTGGGCCTCCTTAAAATGCCTTGAAAGCTGCATGGCATGCTGCTGGTGCTAGCATATGTGCGTGCCTCTCCTCTACAGTAGAAACATTTAAATTCGATCTCCTCCTCTACAAACAGAAGGCAAAGGATCCAGTAAATGTGATATCTTAACTCTGATGGTTTTTAAAATCCAGGTCTTAATGAAGGATATGGAAGGGGAGCCTGTGGGAAATCCCCCCCCCCCGCTATAATGGGCTGAATAGGGTGCTTTCTTAACCCCATTACTTACACCCTGTCTCCCTTGAAGGGAAGAAAGGATAGGTGCCCAGGGGAAAGGGGAGCTGCCAATGGGCCAAAAATATCCAATTATTGGATGTGGAGTGAAAATGGCCATTTGGCAGCACGCTCCAGGGGAAGGGGGAGCCTTTTAAGCTGCGAATGGACCAAAAATATCTATTTTTTCGGATGTGGAGTGAAAATGGCCCATTTTCAGGAGGCACTGGAAAATGGATTGGGAGGGGGGGGGGACTTCTGATAACCCTTCCACACAGCCCTATATCCCAGAATATCATGGCAAAAAATCCCACATTATCTGCTTTGAACTGGGTTATCAGAGTCCACACTGACACATATTCCAGTTCAAAGCAGATAATGTGGGATTTGCTGCCTTGATCTTCTGGGATATAGGGCTTTGTGGAAGGGACCTATCGTGGAGGGAAGTCCAAGTATTCTTCTTTTGGCAAATTGAATATTCAGCTGGCAAAGCTAATAAATCAAATTGTTATCCTTAATAATCATAGTGAGAAATGCTGAATTAAAAAAATATATAGCTCATTCCTTGACTGTAAATTTTTTTTAAAAGACAGTGCTCCTCGTCTCTGCACTTTCCATGTGCTTTATTCTTCTATATCAGTGGTTCTCAACCTGGGGTTCCCAGATGTTTTTGGCCTTCAACTCCCAGAAATCCTAACAGTTGGTAAACTGGCTGAGATTTCTGGGAGTTGTAGGCCAAAACACCTGGGGACCCACAGGTTGAGAACCATTCTTCTATATCTTGCATGATTAGAAAGCAAGGGTGGTATAATTCTGGACAAAGACTTCAAATCCTTGTTTGTCCATGGAAAGTCATATTCTCTCAGACTCAAAGGGAAGTAATGGCAAAACTCACATGAACAGATCTTGCCCAGAAAACCTTTGATATCTTCTCCTTGGCGTCATTCTAAGTTGGAAAATACTTGTAGGCACATATAAACAATTCCCTCCCTTCCTTTTTTTCTGGTGCAGAAAAGCACTATAATTATGAGGTTTGGTTGATTGTTTCTCCAAAATAATAAGTTCACTGATGGAAGCCAATAAGGTGTAATTGTTTGAACACTGGAGTGCGACTCAGGAGATTAGGGTTTGAATCCTGGCCATGAACCCACTGGGTGAGCCACATTCTCAGCCCCTAAAAAACTTGTGAAATGTTTGCCCTAGAGTTGCCATAATTTATTATTTATTTACTGTATTTATATACCGCCTTTCTCACCCCTGGGGCGACTCAATGTAGTTTATAATAAGTCAGAATTGTCTTGAAGGCACACAACAACAAGATCATTGGTGGACTCACTATGGCCTCTAGCAGATTCATGTTCCCAGTAACTATTTAAAAGTACTGATAGCTACTTTCATTCTTCACAGGTTATACCTTTTTCCAAATCATATTTTATACTTTATTGGATGGATTTTTAATTCAGGGATTCAGATGTCAAGCAAACCTACAGATGCCCTCTGAATGTCACCATGCACTTGTGAGATCAATATTAACCATCGTTTGTTAGGCTGTACTCTGAAAGACAGGATAATTCATTCTTTTGTTGTGACAGAATGATGGGCTCAGTGTCTAGCTGTTCTAATTGAAGTGAGGCCAACCTGTAAAGAAAAGAGATATATGCTTTTTTATTTTTCTATATCATTAACGGGTGGTGGCTGTGGTCGCTCTTAGAAATCCAATGGATAATTGAGTTGCATAAATGTCATCAGGATTAGAAGTAAATTAGCCTGCATGTATGTAAATCAAAGCAAGTGTCAATAATCTGAGCCAGCTGGAGATACTTTACTGCCTTGGGTGAAGGACAAGATGCATTCCGCTCCTCCATTCCATTCCATTCCATTACTTACTTACTTACTTACTTACTTACTTACTTAGGCGATCCCTCGTTGGACGAGTAAGATGGTCTTCCATTATGGGTTTCCCTGTGGGTCCAGATGTGGCTGTGGAGCCCTATTCTTGCTCTGCATCTTCTTCTGCAGTGAGGGCATTGGTTTCCAGGTGGAAGGCGGTCCCGGTCGGAGTTGGCTTGACGCGCCTTCCTCCTGGCACGTTTCTCTCTTTCACCCTCCACTTGCGCCTTGAAATTCTGCAGCACTGCTGGTCACAGCTGACCTCCAGCTGGAGCGCTCAAGGGCCAGGGCTTCCCCATTCTCAGTGTCTATGCCAGAGTTTTAAGGTTGGCTTTGAGGCCATCTTTAAATCTCTTTTCCTGCCCACCAACATTCCGTTTTCCGTTCTTAAGTTCAGAGTAGAGCAACTGCTTTGGGAGACGGTGGTCAGGCATCCGGACAACGTGGCTGGTCCAGCGGAGTTGATGTTGGAGGACCATCGCTTCAATGCTGGTGGTCTTTGCTTCTTCCAGCACACTGACGTATAGTCAATTGGATGGGCAAGTCACTCTTTAACGAAGATTGGAAATGTTCTCCAACATTCTTGAGTATAAGAACCAGATGGTTTTTTTAAAAAAAAAATCAACATCCACATTAAACCACTGGGACAGGTCATTTGGAGATGTGAGGTTCAGTACTGATGACACTAAACTCTATTGCCCCTTTCCCTATAACACTAGGAAAGCTGTCTTAGTTTTAAACCAATGCCTGGCATTAGTAATGGACTGGTTGAGGGCAAATGAATGATAGATCAATCCAGATGAGACTGACAAAAGGTATGTCAGGAAATGGGGAAGCAGCTGTGATAGATGGGGTTACATTTTCCCTACCCTCTCTCAGATTCGCAGTTTGGACATAGTTCTGGAATCAGCCCTAAACCTGGAGGCCAAACTCACAGCCCTTCATTCATTGATATGCAAATCTACAATGTATGTTCAGTGTGCATCTGGGTTCTCGGTTGTATTGAATTTTGACATGAGGATACTTGAAGGAATGGATGTACAATACAGATATTTCAAGATGTACTGGACACACAATTTATGAATTCATTGTGTGGCATGAATCCCATGTGTGTTTCCACCTAGAGCAACAGAATCAATGGATTTTACCACTATTGTCTGCTTTGCTTGGGCCTATCAATAGGATTAAATCAGGGATTGTGGTTATATAATTGTTGAACTGCAGTATACAAAGCAGGTACCACACACCTATAACCATCCCCAAAATTTATTGGCGCTACAAGTGGCGACACCACATAATAAAAGTTGCGTCTCCAAGCAAAAATCTGTGACCATTTGGAAGTGTGACACTCAACATATCTTGTTACCTCTGAATGATTGCTTGGTTACTTCTGGCATCAGAAATTTCCTGTTGAAGAAGCAGTGCCAAAGACAGTCATGGGACCCCATCTCACCTTGAATGGATTCAATCCTGTGTAATTTTGGAAGCTGAATACAGTTGGGTTTAGTTGGATGCAAGACGTTAAGATCTCCAAGAAGTGCAAGGAAACAGTCCTTCTCCAAACCTTGGAGATGTAGCGCTAGTTGGAGGTGATAATAATTGCCTAGATAAAAGCAATGTCTCCTATAAGGAATGTTCGGCATTTCTCTTTCCACAAACATTATCAATCTTTTTGGTCACAATTTAAAATAATTTTCTCACAGTATTCAAACAGTGGATACTATTACCGGAGGGGGTAATAAAACTCCCCACCACTTGGAATTTTCAGAAATACAGAAATGTCCCTTTTTGAGTCCAGAAAGAGCTGCATTATTCAAAAGCTGTAACTCCAGCGGTTTAGAGTTTCCTATTTAAATTGGGACAGCCAGCCTAAAGGACAGTGATGGCTCAGTTTCATGAAAGGTGTACATTGTCTAGAATACCAGTTGCTGGGCAACATGAGTGGGAAAAGCATGCCCTCCAACATGTCACAGGTGAAAGCTGTGATATGTATGGCTAAAAAACATTAGGGTTTGGGCAAGATTGTAGACATTGGGTTGTTGTAGGTTTCTCCGGGCTATATGGCCATGTTCTAGAGGCATTTTCTCCTGATGTTTCGCCTGCATCTATGGCAAGCATCCGCAGAGGTAGTGAGGTCTGTTGGAAGTAGGAAAATGGGTTTATATATCTGTGGAATGACCAGGGTGGGACAAAGGACTTTTGTCTGCTGGAGCTAGGTGTGAATGTTTCAACTGACCACCTTGATTAGCATTTAATGGCTTGGAAGTACCTGGGGGGAATCTTTTGTTGAGAGTGATTTGATGTGCCTGATTGTTTACTTTCTGTTGTTTTGCTATTGTAATTTTTGAGTTTTTTTAATACTGGTAACCAGATTTTGTTCATTTTCATGGTTTCTTCCTTTCTGTTGAAATTGTCCACATGCTTGTGGATTTCAATGGCTTCTCTCTGTAGTCTGACATGGTGGTTGTGAGAATGGTCCAGCATTACAATACATTGTAATACATTGTAGACATTGTTACTGAGGAAGAACACAAAAGCTAAAGGGAATACAGCAGGATCCTTTTGCCCAAGACTACTGGGAAAGGCAAGATTCTGCTCTACCACCACTAAGTTAAGTCAAATGACACTAGGATTCTGTGCCCTTTTCTGCCTCCACTAAGTGGTAATGACATTTGCGTTATGAACTCAGTTTTTAGCAATCAAAATAAACAGAGGATAAAGGAGGAGGAAAGAGAAATGGGGACATTTCTCAAAGCAGCTGAAAAAGAGTATTGATCAAGACTGTCTCTGCCAAATCAAGACAGTTCATAGACACATAGAATCATTCAGTTGGAAGAGACCTCGTGGGCCATCCAGTCCAACCCCCTACCAAGAATCAGGAAAATCACATTCAAAGCAATCCCAACAGATGGCCACCCAGCTGCTGTTTAAAAGCCTCCAAAGAAGGAGCCTCCACCACACTCCAGAGTAGAGAGTTCCACTGCTGAACAGCTCTCACAGGGTGCTTTCACACAGCGCATTATCCCAGAAGCATCCACGTAAAAAATGTGTATGTTCCTGGGACCCTTATCCACACACACCCCAGAAGGTATGTGCCTTCTGGAGTGGGTGTCCAGATGTTCTCCCAGAACTTTCCATGAAAACATCTGGACACTCAAACCCCCTTCCCAAGAGACTCCGTAAATCACTGTTAAAAAACCCAAAAGAACTTGTTTGGCCTTCATTAGAGGGCTGACAGAGCTCTCCTGGCACCAGGAGAAAGGGACGGGGGGCAGGAGCAATTTAGCCTAGGAAACTGTGGGAATACTGTCTGGACTGGGTGTGGAATAAACCCACTAACAAATTAATTTGCCACAAACTAGGGTTTTCCTGCTTTGAGACTAATTAATTTGGGTATGTCCAGGATGTCATCTGGACAGCCTACTTTTTATTGCAGTAACTCCCACGCTGTCTGGATGCGCCCATAGTTAGGAAGTTCTTCATAATGTCCAGGTGGAATCTCTTTTCCTGTAGTTTGAAGCTATTGTTCCGGGTCCTTGTCTCCAGGGCAGCGGAAAACAAGCTTGCTCTCCCCCATGACTTCCAGGTGGATGATATGAAGGTGTTCCAACAGAGTAAACTGTTTGCACCACCAGTATTTATGAAAGTGTTGACAACAATTTAAGTTAATGGGTTCACTGAGTTTGGAGCAGAACATTTAGCTCAGAAAGCTCTCTTTATCTGAAAAAAATACCCCAGATTTGCTTTATAGGTGTCAAGCTATATACTTTTTTACAATGCAAATTTGGGCTCTATTCCAAGTCCATCATGTTAAAAACAAAAGGGGAGAAATTCTAGTTATTAACTAAATCGTACTTCCCTTCTTCCTTCTCAAACAGTAGTAGTGATTATTGAAGTTAGAAATGTTCTTGGCAGCTGCTTCCAGTCATAGCTGTTAATAGAAATTATACAGTCTTGTTATGATTAATTATTATTCTGATTCTAGAAGATACAAAATTGACTCACATTCTTGGGCATTATGGATGTAGAATTGGATAGTAAGTATGGATTACTTTTTCGATAAATGGTAATAGCAGCAAGAATATTGCTTGCCCAAATGTGGAAATGGAATGAAGTACCAATGATGGACAAATTGATTGTTAAGATTGCTGAGCTGGTCCAAATTGCCAAATTAATGTGGCTTCTAAAAGATTAACTAATTGAAGATTTCTTTTTTAAAAATATTGGAATTTGTATATGTACTATCTTAGAAATAAGAAACACAAAATTAATCTTTGTTTCATTTACACCTTATGCACATGGCCTGGTTATGGTTGTTTATAATTTTAGTAGGATTGTTTAGTTAGATTTTTAAAGGTAGATTGAGAATATTTTAACTGGATTTCTAAAATCCAAAATGTTCCCAATCTGAAATTGTTGATGAAGGTAGCTGAGACAATGACACAATTGCTCTCTGATTGTTCAATGTACACAAACTTTGATGCATAAACATATTTTAAAAATGCAGGCTATGTGCATAAGGTGTAAATGAAACAAAGATCAATTTTGTGTTTAGACTTATACCCATCTCCAAGATTATTTGCTCCAAAATCAGAAAAGCACAAACAAAATCCAAAGCTGTTTGGAAGAAAGGTGAGAGAGATATCAAATCAAATCAGTCAATATCTTTTGGCTATGCATTCCCCATTAGACCTAGTTCTCATAATCAATGGCTTGGAGGATGCCTGTAGCCAGAATATTTTACTTGAGATGGTCATATTATAAGGCTGGATGACATAATTAACTGAAGAGAGGCGAGGCACCATACTTGTAAATTATAACTGACTGCAGAAACAGAAACTTGGAATTCTCCACAATATTTTTGGGTAACTAAATACCCACAATATTTTTGGGTAACTAAATCAAAAATTCACCCAATTATTTCAAAGTGAACAGAGAAATCTTCCAACAGTATTTCAAAGTTTGATATTATCAGTACTTGGATCACATCTTTATTTTATTCTCCTAAAGAGTCTGTTTTTTTCCCATTGCTACTCCCAACAAGAGAAACCACATTGGCACCTGGACACCATTTTGCATTTTCCTCACAAAGTCTTTGAAAATAATTTCTTCTTTGAGCTTCTTCTCAAAAGGAATTTCTTGTCTATCACACTGAATAAGAACGGTTGAATAAATAAGCAAGAAGTTTTTTGCCTCGCACAAATGCAAATATGTGATTGAACAGCCTTTAGATCCCCCACCGGGAAATAAATAGGTATGTTGGCAGCACTGAGCTTGGAAAAGTTATTTTTTGACTTACAGCTTACAAAAAGGCGCATGCAAGTTTGTTCTTTGCTGTCCCAAAGGGTAGAATAAAGTCTAATGGTTTTAAATTAAAGGAATGTATATTTTGATTTGTGATATTAGAAAGATTTTTTTGACAGTAAGATATGGAGAGTTGGAGAGGGCCTCCTCCTCTGCTTGTCTACTTCATAACTGTAATTTTGCTACTGTTATTAATCATAATGTAAATATCTAATTGCAGTATGTATTTTCATTCACTGGACCAAATTTGACACAAATGCCCCAAATTTGAAACTGGTAGTGTTGAGGGAAGATTGATTTTGTCATTTGGGAGTTGTTAACCTACACTCAAAGAGCATTCTGAATTCCATCAACAATGGAATTGAACCAAACTTGGCACACAGAACTCCCATGACCAACAGAAAATGCTGGAAGAGTTTGGGAGCTGTAGTTGTAGGGCTTTTGGTGGAAGGATTTGCTATCTGTTTCCAAAAAGGGAAGAGGACAGGCAGAGGGTTCTTCAACCTTCTCTGCCAAAGGGGTTCCTAAGACCATCAGAAATACGTATTTTCTGATAGTCTTTGGGGACCCCTCTGAAACCCCCAGCTGGATTTCCTGCACTGAGTGGCAAGGAAGGATTTATTCATTGGCTATGGAAACCCTTCCAACTCAATCTATCTATCTATATATAAATGCTCTGTGCATAATGCGTATCTTAAAAACAAAAGAACCAATGAACAAAATCACACCAAATTTGGCAACAAAATGTCTCACCACAAGGAGTGACCATCATTCAAAAATTTATAATTTTATCATTTGGGAGTTGTAGTTGCTAGGATTTATAGTTCACCTACAATCAAAGAGCATTCTGAACTCCATCAACGATGGAATTGAACCAAACTTGGCACACAGAACTTTTACGATCAACAGAAAATACTGGAAGGGTTTGGTGGGCATTGACTTTGAGTTTGGGAGTTGTAGTTCACCTACATCCAGAGAGCACTGTGGACTCAAACAATGATGGATCTGGACCAAACTTGGCACAAGCACTCAATATGCCCAAATGTGAACACAGATGGAGTTTGGGGGAAATAGACCTTGACATTTGGGAGTTGTAGTCACTGGGATTCACAGTTCACCTACAATCAAAGAGCATTCTAAACCCCACGAATGACAGAACGGGGCAAACATCCCACACAGAACCCCTTTGACCAACAGAAAATACTTAAGGCCATCCAATCCAACTCCCTTCATCAGGGCAAGAAAACATAATCAAAGCCCTCCTGACAAAGAGCCATCCAGCCATAGATGATATAGATAAATAGATAGATAGATAGATAGATAGATAGATAGATAGATAGATAGATAGATATGATTCACACACACAGAGATATAGTATCATAGATTTGAAAGGGACCCTTAAAGAAGGACAATGATATGTTACATGTTCCAGGGTGAGCAAACCAGACACTCTCCACATCAACACTGACAAAGAAACAAGAAGTACTGTTTACCCGCAAGCATAAAGAAATTACATATATTAGAAACCAACACTTTCTCATTACTTTATTTTCCAGATCAACAGACTAGGCCACAGCAACACGTGGCAGGGGACAGCTAGTGTTTTTATAGATATCCTAGCCCAGTGTTTCTCAAACTCTGCTTCTCCAGGTGTTTTGGACTTCAGCTCCCAGAAATCCTAGCCAGTTTACCAGATGTTAGGAATTGTGGGAGCTGAAGTCCAAAACATCCGGAGGAGCAAGGTCTGAGAAAATTTCAAGCCAATAACTGCTGTTTTGGAAACTAAACTACTCCCCTTGGTGAGTGCATTGGCCACTGTTTCCCTTCAATGGGAGAGGAGATGAAGCCCAGAAGAAAGGTGCTAATATTGATGCTGGTGATAATGCTGGTATTTCCAGGTTCTAATCCATAGAGCTTCAGCCCACTGCACTTTAGAAATTGCTTCTCATTAACACCCTGTATTAATATCTCTGATGGTTAAACTAAACAAACAATTGTCTCCCCTTCTTTTTCTAAAAAAAGCCTAAACACTTAAAAGAAGCTGTATTGGCAAAGTGTGGTGGATTTTACAGTGGGTACTTGGTATCTTCTGGGGTTTTGTCCAAGACATCCTGTGGATACCAAAATCTATGGATGCTCGATTTCAATTACATATCGTAATATAGTTAAACAGGACCCCTTATAGAAAACAGAAAAAAAAGTTGTCTTTTTGGATTTTAAAAAATATTTCCAAGTTGCAGTTGGTTGAATCTGTGGATACATAGGACTGACAGTACCATGTTGAAGGAGGAATGTTCCATCAGTTACATCAGGCAGGGTACAAATACATATTATCATTATCATCATCATCATTATTATTCATTTCTGCTTTTTTGCTTACACATCTTAATCAATCCTGAAGTCACATATTTTCACTTTATCTTTCTCTGCAATTCCAAGAGTAGGGTTTTAAAGCTTGCTTAGTACAACAATGCCCAAAATGGCACTCTTTTCCCTCCTTAAGTATTTCAGCCTTTTTTAATTTGGTGGGATATCATAGAAGCAACTCAGGCTTCCACCCCACTGGTCAGAGAGAACTGGGATCCAAAAAGAAAAGGGATCCTTCTCATTTTTTTCTTGCTTCCGGTAGATATTTATTCACACTTGCTCAACCATTTCTATATTGGATGAACCTCTAAGGACCTTTACATTCCATAATCTAATTTGATCATGTACAGCACACACAGTCGACACAAATGGATGCTGATATTTGGCCAGTCTTCACATCTTGCAGATAAGAAATTATCTGTCAGTGTCAATAACAAATCTTGGGCCTCACACATAGTATGTTACGCCTAGGATAGAAGGCACGCTCACTCATGAATAGGGAACATGTATGCCTTGCTCAAAAGGGAGTGGAACTTGAGTGCCCTCTATGGGAGGCCAGCATTACGAGACTAGAGCAATGCAGCAGAGAAGTCTTATTTTTAACATCAGGAAAAACACCTATATTTTGAAACCCAGGAGCTCTAGATAGGGGGTGAGATTTTATTTTATTACGCATCCTATACACCACTTTAATTACTCAATGCTATAAGAACTGTAGTATTATAAGATCTTAGTTTGTTTTACCAAATTATAGCTCCTATTATTTCATAGCATAAAGCTAAAATGGTTCCAAATTACAGTAATTTTATGGTATAGATCAGTGTTTCTCAACTGTCCCAATGCCGTGACTTCTTAATACGGTTCCTCTTGTTGTGGTGACCCCCAACTATAACATTATTTTAGTTGTTACTTCATAACTGTAATTTTGCTACTGTTATGAATTGTAATGTAAATATCTGATTATGCAGGATGTATTTTCATTCACTGGACCAAATTTGGCCTACAAATTTGAATACTGGTGGGGTTAGAGCGGGGGGGGGAGTTGATTTTGTCATTTGGGAGTTGTAGTTGCTGGGATTTATAGTTCACCTACAATCAAAGAGCATTCCAAACTCCACCAATGATGAAATTGAACCAAACTTGGCACACAGAATTCCCATGACCAACAGAAAATACTGGAAGGGTTGAGTGGGCATTGACCTTGAGTTTTGGAGTTGTAGTTCACCTACATCCAGAGAGCACTGTGGACTCAAACAATGATGGATCTGGACCAAACTTGGCACAAGAATTCATACACCTAAATGTGAACACTGATGGAGTTTAGGAGAAATAGACCTTAACATTTGGGAGTTGTAATTGCTGGGATTTATAGTTCACCTACAACCAAAGAGCGTTCTGAACTCCACCCACAATGGAATTGAACCAAACTTGGCTCACAGAACTCCCACGACCAACAGAAAATACTGGAAGGGTTTGGTGGGCACTGACCTTGAGTTTTGGGGGCTGTAGTTCACCTACATCCAGAGAGCACTGTGGACTCAAACAATGATAGATCTGGCCCAAATGTGAACACTGGTGGAGTTTGGGGGAAATAGACCTTGATCTTTGGATTTGTAATTGCTGGGATTTATAGATCACCTACAATCAAAAAGCATTCTGAACCCCACTGACAGAACTGGGCCCACACAGAACCTCCATGTCAGACAGAAAGTACTTGTGTTTTCTAATGGTCTTTGGTGACCCCTCTGACACCCCCTCGTGACCCCCCCAGGGGTCCCGACCCCCAGGTTGAGAAACGGTGGTATAGATGCACCTTTAGTTCACAATATGGACCTAGCTTTGGCTGAAACCAAGAAAGTAATTTTTCATCACTTTTTTCTCAAAGAACACAACAAAAAACTTTATCGGTTTCCTGCTGTTGTGAGAAAATCTTTAAAACTGTGCCATTTTCAAAGGCCATGTGCAGTTTGGTACAATTACATGGTATTTGTGTGTATGTGTGTGTGTAAATAACAGCATGTTCAATGCAGGAGGAAAACTAAAAACATGTAAAACCCGGAACCTCAATCAGTGGCTGAGATGGTAGGTATGAGAGACTCCTTCTTGGGCACACAGAATATTGGGTGACCTGGAAGGCACTGAACAGGCTGTGTTCTGGCACCACAAGATGCAGAGCTAACCTTAAGAAATGGGACTACAAAGTCGAGTCTACGACATGTGAGTGTGAAGAAGAGCAAACCACAGACCACTTACTACAGTGCAACCTGAGTCCCGCCACATGCACAATGGAGGACCTTCTTGCAGTGACACCATCGGCACTCCAAGTGGCCAGCTTCTGGCCAAAGGACATTTAGCATAATGCCAAGTTTTTAAAAATATATTATAACTGTATTCTCAATTTGCTTCTGACATGATAAATAAAACAAGCCATGGGAATATAAATCATGACGTAATGCTGAAAAAAAAGTTCTTTCCCAGCCTTATATTGTGGGTGGACGCCTCAAGCTGAGTTTATTAAACATTTCCACAGAATTCTCAATGAGCCATTCTTTAGCCACCTTACACTACACACTGGGAAACAGGGAATGTAATTAAATAAATACCACAAAGTGGGTGGTTATGCCAAACACCTGGAGAAATTGGTGTATATCTGTAGGAGGCACCAAGGTAGCCAATCTTGCCATCTTTTGAATTATCAAGCTAAGTGGGAAAGGTTCTATATGTTCATTAAGAAAAACCCTGGAAATTGTCTTTATTTTTTATATGAAGAAGTTTTCAGATTTTGGTGTATACTTCAAACTCAAAATGGAACAAATTTCTGCCCCATTTGCATCAGCAAAGCATAGTAGGTAAAGTCCATGGTGCACCTGTCAGCCACACAGGTGTTTTAGATGAAACATCTCTCAGAAAGGCAAATCCTTTTTTATCAGACATGATAAATACAGAGAGGTTCAAACCTAAATTTTAAGAAACTTAAGCACCAAAAGCCCCGGGCCTGAATGAATGGGAATAAAGGGACTGTGGCGCAGCTGGCTGGGAATCTGCTGTATTAAAATCACTACTGACTGAAAGGTCATGAGTTCGAAGCCAGTTTCGGTCGGAGTGAGATCCCAACCAGGTAGCTTGCTGTCCACCTTTGCAGCCCAAAAGACAGTTGTATCTGTCAAGTAGGAAATTTAGATACTGCTTATGTGGGGAGGCTAATTTAACTAATTTATGATGCTATAAAATTTCCAGCAAGCAAGCAAAAGAATGAGGAAGTACTTCATCAGTGTCCCAAACATACAGTGAGTGACAGCTCCCCGATGGCCAGACTACTCCCATGAAGCTGGAATGTTAAATAGCCTCTGTATGTCTGCCTATATATTTTGTGTGTCTATGGCATTGAATGTTTGCCATGTAGATGTACATTGTAATCTGCTCTGAGTCCATGGTAGCTAAAATACTAGAAAATTCAGTAAAATCAGATACTACAATAATAAAAAATCAGCTGCAATGAAAACAACAGCACTTGCTTATAGCAACACATAATTTGAAGCATAATTGTAACTGTATAATAATGACAGCTGTGATTGGTGTGCATGCACATTAAATATCCAAAAGGTATACCGGAATATACTGAATTTAATGCCCCTGGTGGTGTAGCGGATTAAACCGCTGAGCTGTTGAACTTGCAGACCAAAAGGTCAACGGTTCAAATCTGGGGAGTGGGGTGAGTTTCCACTGTTAGCCCCAGCTGCTTCCTACCTAGAAGTTTGAAAACATGCAAATGTGAGTTAATCAATAGGGACCCCCCCTCCCAATCATGGCTGCATGATGCACCATGCAGTCATGCTGGCCACATGACCTTGGAGGTGTCTACGGACAATCCTGGCTCTTTGGCTTAGAAATGGAGATGAGCACCACCCCCATAGTTGGACATGACTAGACTTAATGTCAAGGAGAAACCTTTACCTTATTCCAGAATAGAGTTTTAGAAATAATAATAATAATAATAATAATAATAATAATCCTTATTTATATGCCACTTCGTCTCCCCAAGGGGACTCAGGTAACATCAAAAAAACACAAAGTAAAAACAACATAATCATAAGATTAACAAAACAAAATATAAGCATAAAAATTGTTGCCATAACACACATATATTAAAAGTAATCCTGCCTGTTCAAGGCAATAAAAAATTTAAAAGGCCGGGCCAAGATTTGTGCAAGCCCAAAAATTCTAGGCCTGGGAATTAAGTGCAATTCTATGGCAGGCAACAATAATATTAGGTATGTGTCTGTGGTTGTTCTTTCCAGGACCAATTAGAGGAAATGATCTGGGTAATTGGTAGGAAAAATAAGGCCGTATTCAACAATGTGTAGGGCTGAGTTAGAACTGGCTTGTTGAAACCACCGGGTCTTCAAGCTCTTACGAAAGGAGGGGAGGGATGGGACCTGTCTTATTTCCCTTGGAAGGACGTTCCAGGGGTAGGGGGCCACCACCGAGAAGGCCTTCTCTCTCATCCCCACCAACCACGCTTGAGATGATAGTGGGACCAAGAGGAGGGCCTCCCTGGAAGATCTTAGAGCTCGTGCCGGTTCATAGAAGGAGATACGATTGTGGAGATAGGTAGGGCCTGAACCGTTTAGGGCTTTATAGGTCATGACCTACACCTTGAATTTGGCTCGGCAACTTATCGGCAGCCAATGAAGCTGTTTAATAGGGGTGTTGTGTGCTCCCTATAGTTTGCTCCAGTAAGGAGCCTGGCTGCCGCCTGCTGTACCAGTTCAAACTTCTGGGCTGTCTTCAATGGCAGCCCCACATAGAGCACATTGCAATAGTCCAATAGTACCATATATTGTAGATATATTGACAAAGGACATGTAAACAGGACTTGTGAAAAAAATTTCTATCTAACTACAGGGATCTTTTCATGAAATAACAATTTATTTCTGCTGCAACACTACACAAAAGTTATAGTCAGTCATTTTGATGTCACCCTTCTGATGTTGTCACCCAATGTGGTTTGCACCCCCTTCATCTCCAAAGTGATGCCACTGTTCTGGGAAAGTGCACATGTTACTTCCTTTAAAAAATGATGACATTATTATGGTTGTTGAAGAAGCACATAATGTTTAGATCCTGGAGTGATATCTGCCCTATCCTATCAAGGTCATCCTGTTCCATGTTCAGCTTTTCCCAGCTTTAGTGTATTTAGGCAAATGGTTAATCTGTTGTTGTTCTGCATGAGATGTCCAACCACAAACATAGTGGAAGCTCATGGATTTGATAGATCTATCCTGATGTATCTTTTTAGAAGGAACAATCTGCATATTCTATCCCTGCTTCAAGTAATATTTCTACTTGAATTAACTATCTCAGCACTTTTGTGATGCAAAAGGTGGTGGTGGTGGTGGGGGGCGGTTAGGTAGCAAGATTATTAATTCATCACAGTGAATGGACCATCAATATTACTAAGGTATGGTACATTATTGCGAGGGAGTTAAAGTAGGTCAGCACAAGCCAGCAAGCTAAAGAGACTAATCATGCTTTCTGCTGGTAGACATTCATCTACCGCAGGGCCTGTGCTTTATGCGCTGGCATCAACATGAGATAAGAATTTTGATTTGTGGAGTTTGGAGATCACATTTCCACTGGAAAATAAAATAAAAAGAGATGGCCTACTCTTCAACATCTAAACCATTTAGCTCCGTGTTTTTGATAAATGGACAAAAGTAGTTCTACTAAAACTCTGGGTTATACAACAAGAGCATGTTGGATGCTTTTAAAAAATGGATAGATTTAGAGGTGAAAAGGAGAGAGATTTGTCAGTTTGCAAATAATACCTGAGTTAAGAATGGGAAGAATATTCCCTATTTTTCATTTCTGGCTGAAAAAAATGGCTTTCACAACAGTTGGGAAGACTTGTCAGAAAAAAAAAAGAATTAGGGCAGCAAGGATTTTGTGCAATTGTCTCCCAGCATTTGAACATCCTGGTGTGTTCTGAGGTCATCTTCTGTGTGCAGAAACACATGGCTTTCTTTGTTGTTGCGCAAAACGTACTGCATTTTCTTCACAAAAAAATGTATAACAAATATTGCTTTCTGTGCATGAAAAGTGCTTTTTTTTTGTCCTAAGAAAATGTTTTTCTACTGAGAAAAATTCTCCTGAAAACTTTCAGATAGTATTTTTCCTGCATTAAAATATGTGTTTCCTCATGGGAAAAAAGAAAAGTTTTCTCTAGAGACTAAGACCAGGATTCTGTATTGTAAATACATTTCTGTTAGTAGAATTACAAATGTGAGAAATAGGATTGGACAGTTTTGTAATGTTCATATCCATTAGAGAGCTGCTATTATGTTAGTATGTAGAAAAGCTAGCAAAATGCCCAATGTGCATTGCACACTGATGCTCACTCATCACATTGATGTGCATGATGTATCAAATAATGAGTGCCATTTCACTCCACCTAAGTGATATGAAAGTTACTAATAATCAATGTGGATAAAGCTATTGCAGTTTGAAATTGTATCTTTGGTTTTGAAATGATTAACCAAAGATCTTCTTAAATAATTCACACCAGGTAAATGCATGGATGAGAAGAGGGGAGATAATATTGTGATGATCCTATAGTGACCATCTAATGATCCAGATATATAAATACTCTTTGTTTTGGGTGACATCATAACTCAAAATCTGCAGGATTAATTTTTGCCAAATTTGGCCACCAGACACCTACTAACCCAAAGAGTGACCATCACTCAAAAAAATTGATTTTGTCATTTGGGAGTTGTAGTTGCTAAAATTTATAGTTAGCCTACAATCAAAGAACATTCTGAACTCCAGCAGTGATGGAATTGAACCAAACTTGGCACACAGGACTCCCATGGCCTACAGAAAACACTAGAAAGGTTTGGTGGGCATTGACCTTGAGTTTGGGAGTTGTAGTTTAACTACATCCAGAAAGCACTGTGGACTCAAACAATGAAGGATCTAGACTAAACCTGGCATGGATACTCTATATGCCCAAATATGAACACAGATGGAGTTTAGGGKAAATAGACCTTGACATTTGGGAGTTGTAGTTACTGGGATTTATAGTTCACCTACACTCAAATAGCATTCCGAACCCCACCAACGATGGAATTGGGCCAAACCTACCCACTCARAACCCCCATGACCAACAGAATACTGCGTTTTCTGGTGGTCTTTGGTGAMCCTCCTGACACCCYCTCATGACCCCCCCCCCCACCTTCCTCTGAGKCTGAGGGAATGAAGTTTGCCCAAGGTTAACCAGTGCGTTTCCATGGCACAGTGGGAATTCAAACATTGATCTGCATGGTTTTGGTACAATCCTCAAATCAGTACACTATCAGTACGCTATGCTGGATCTCCCCACCATATTAGCAAGGTTAAAAGTTTCTTCAAACATATTATTTCATCTTATGAGGAAATGTCACCTTTTTCTTTTGAATTTTTTACATATAAGAAATGGATTGTCTCACCATATTCATAAATACCCCTTCTCTTGGAAGCACGTGTTTATATAGCAGGTTGCTTATTGGTCTGCATTTAATACAGCCATCTAACTCTATATATTCTGCAATGGCATGAATAAAGAGAAGAAGGTTGTCTGCCATCCTGTGGAATGTGTAAGTATCTTCTCTCTTCCAAACCAAATTATTTTGTCAGCTCACCATTCTTTAAAAATCAAACCAATATTCTGGTGGACAACTTTCTATTGGTTGACATCAGTAAATGCATCCACATTACTTGTGATGAGGATTATGCACCTTCCTTTTTCCAGGTCATTTGGGCTCCTTTGCTGATGTCACAGATCTCAGGGGAAAGGGATGGTGGCACTAGATCATGTGGACAGTAGACCCGTTCCAATTACAACCAGTCCAGCTGCCACAGCAACCCAAAGTGTGGTACTGCTCCAGAGTGTTGAGAAAAACTCCAGAGCATTTTCTGACTTCTGGTAACATGGAATAAAACTATTTAGCCACTTGCACTCGTTCTATTTTTATCAGTTTTATACTAATTTATGCAATGCTTTTGATATGAAATATCAAAACTACAAGAAAGGAGATTTCATCTGAACATTAGGAAGAACTTCCTGACTGTGAGAGCTGTTCAGCAGTGGAACTCTCTGCCCTGGAGTGTGGTGGAGGCTCCTTCTTTGGAGGTTTTTAAACAGAGGCTGGATGGCCATCTGTCAGGGGTGTTTTGAATGCAATATTCCTGCTTCTTGGCAGAATGGGATTGGACTGGATGGCCCATGAGGTCTCTTCCAACTCTTTGATTCTATGATTCTATGATTTGAGCTCACCAAATGTTGAAGGCTACAGAAAATGCCATTGCTGTTGCCCGTTTTTGGTCAAAAGATATTTAGCCACTTGTGCTCCTTCTATTTTTATCAGTTTTATACTAATTTATGCAATGCTTTTGATACGAAATAAAAAATAAAGCTCACCAAATGGCCTGGAAGTCCCTGGACATTGTCTGAATATCTAGGAGTGACTTCTACTTCAAATCAGAGTTTCAAATCAGTAAAGACAAGCCCAAACCCATGATGAAAATAGAGAAATGGGAGGAATAAGAACAGGAGCAGAAGATTCCTTGACTCCAAGCCATTTTTCTTCACCAATGCATGGTTTCCTAGCAAGGGTTGGGGGCCTTGAGGCTTGAGAGTGGCCTAAGCCAATATACCTAATCCAGAGCATTGTGGTTCTTAGAGCTCATGTAACAGACTATTACACAGTGTGCACTGCCGATATGCCAGCCAATGTATACTGGTTGGTCATATCATGTTGAGGAGTTGCTGTAGAGGATGTGGAGAACATAAGTAGTACATGTGCTCTTCTGTCTAAAGTCCATTTTGGATCGTGCATCAGGAAAAAAAAGTTTGTCAAGATAGAATATTACTGTAATATATGTTGTTGTGTACTGAAACAATATCTGACTTATGGTGATTCTATGGTGAACATATCAATGGGTTTTCTGGGGCTGAGAGTTGCCCAAGGTGACCCAGTGTATTTCTATGGGTAAGCAGAGAATCAAACTCTGGTCTCCAGAGTCATAGTGTCCAAACCACTACAACACTCTAGTATAGGGTAATGCACATATCCAGGTTCTGAGTGTGTTTAGGTGACAGCATATAGGCTGAAGAGAAGAAACAATTTCAGATTCATGAATATGTTCCTTGAACTGAGCATATGTGCAAGTCCCTTGATGCATACCTGAATCCAAACACCAAATTTGCACTCCATCCATGTGTAAAATATGCATCCATGTGCTGTTGTGTTATGCCTTCAAGTCATTTCCAATTTATGGGGACCTTATGGCTAACACATCATGGGGTTTCGCTGGTTGGATTTCTTCAGAGTGGACTTCCCATTGCCTTCCATCAGGGCTTATAGTATGATTTAAATATGGAAACATGGTGGATTTCCATAGTCATGGAGGAGACAAACCCTGGTCTCCTGGAGTCCAAGTCCAATATTCAAACCATCACACCATGCTAACAGTCTGTCATGTGCATGTTAAATGACACCCATATGCAATTCCACATCTGAAAACTTGAACTGAATGCATTGAACAAAAATTCTGGGTTGAACAAAAATTCTGGTATATGTGTGGATGGAATGGATAGTATGTGCCATCTTATCCTATGTCTTCAACAAGAAAATAGAGGATGCCATCTTATCCTTCAACAACAAAATATCTTGGTCTTGTCTTGATATGGCATCCTGGGAGTTATAGTTTGGTGGGGCACAAGCACTCTTTGGCAGAAAAGGGACAAGACTTTGTAAAAGCACAACTCTTAGGATCCCATAGCATTGAGCCATAACCGTTAAAATGGTGTTGAATTGCATTTATTCTGCAATGTAGATGCAGACTAAAGTGGTTGCCTGTTGGCCATCTTTATTCAGTGTGAATGAAAACCTCCCATGGATCTGCACACTCTGGAAAATAACTGAAAGGAAAGTGTGAATTTGACATCTTGTTTATAAAGAGCACCATGCAAACATAGTTCTTTTGAACACAACCTGATGAATTCTTATCTGGTTTTATTTTTCCTCTGTGCATTTATTTATTCCAAACTGTTTACCCAAGATAACCGATTATGGGGGGCATAAAAAAAGAGAGAGAGAAGAAATCCAGGCTTGCAACTATTTAAATAATAGCATATGAAGCTGTGGCTTTATTTGGGGAGGGGAAGAGGGGGAGGTTTGAAAAAAGAATACCCAAACAATGCAATGAATACAGAGATACCGAACTTCCCATTACAAGTTCAGGCAGAAATGCAGCGCAAGGCCAAATTAATCAGGCATAAAACGAGGCTTGCAATCTCTCTTTCAACATCCACATGACAAATGAGGTGCTTTACATCGGATGTCAGAGGTATTCTCAAGTTTTAAAATCAATACGCTGGTCTGTAAAAACTGCATCTCCAATCAGGATTAGAGATATAAATGTTGGTGGCGCAACACGGCAACACAACAAAAAGGGACGACCATCTCAAATCGAAGGAGCCCCCTCAGGTCCAATATCATTATTTCCTCCCCTCCAATATATTTTTAATTTAGTGATAAATGCTGACGGATGTAATACTGAATTCATATTGTTACCTTGGGGGTGCAGATAAGTTCAGGTGAACACACCTATCCTCAATCCATCTCTAGGAAAAACATAAACTAGGACAAAGTAAAGGAATGCTTAAACCTTTAAATAATTATGTTCTCTTTCAGCACTATAGAGCCATTATGGAAACTCTCACAAATGAAAGTTCAAATAGCTGCTCAGATAGAAGTTTTGTGGAAAACAACGTTTTCAGAATATTCTCTGCTGTGCATGAGCCTAGGAGTTTGGCAAAGTTACTTTTCTGAACAAAGACTCCAAAAATTCCCCTAAGCAGGATAGCCATCAGAGGTCTCCTTGTGCAGAGAAAAACAGGATACAAATGAA
Organism: Anolis sagrei ordinatus; assembly: GCF_025583915.1. Lineage (NCBI taxonomy): Eukaryota > Metazoa > Chordata > Lepidosauria > Squamata > Anolidae > Anolis > Anolis sagrei. Next base: position 11,766,892 of record NW_026847549.1, read on the forward strand.
CATACTAATGATATAATTCTGGTACAGGTTTTTTGAAACTCCAAATTCTTGGGACCAAAAATGTTTCGGATTTTGGATTTTTTCAGATTTTAAAATGCCTGTGTTTGCAGATATGGATAGAAATAGATATTTTGGAGATGGAGCACATCCCTAAGGTTGAAATTGAAGTATACTTCATGAAGACCTTATTCACACAGCCTGTTGGCATTTTTATGCATATGGGATATATTGAGTATGGTGATCAGATAATGATATGAATAAACATAACAGTTTAAATAATGCACCAGTAAGGCCTTTTCGCGAACCACCATGAGAATTTCGGGGGGGGGGGGGGGCTGAAGCCCCTCAAGCCCCCCCCCCCCCCGGCTACATGCCTGGCTTGAATGGTATTGCCCCAAGGGATTGTACTGACCCATAGACTCCCTTCTTGCCTTCCTTATACACAAGACAAACTGGTTGGGAGTTATTGTTTGGTGAGGCATCAGCAGTATTTGGCAGAGCTCAAGACCTTGCAAATCGACAGATCCTGTGATTCCATAGCACTGAGCCTTGCTAGTTAAAGTCAAATAGAACCTCATCACACTAGAGAATGAATCCACTATAAATCTGGTTGCTTCCTCCTGCAGAATTCTGTGGTTTGTAGTTTAGCGAGGCTATTAAAGACTCCTCCCTAAACTACAAACCCCAGAATTCTGCAGGAGGAAGCAACCAGATTTAAAGTGGATTCATTCTTTTCTAGTGTGATGAAGTAATAACTGTATTATTTCTATAGTATAGATCAGTGGTTCTCAACCTTCCTAATGCCGCGATCCCTTATTACAGCTCCTCATGTTTTGGTGACCCCCAACCATCAAATTATTTTTGTTGCTACTTCATAATTGTAGTTTGCTACTGTTATGAATCGTAATGTAAATATCTGATCTCCAGGATGTATTTTCATTCACTGGACTAAACTTGGCACAAATACCCAATATGCCCAAATTTGCTACTGGTTGGGTTGGCTGGGTTGGAGGGGTTTATTTTGTCATTTGGGAGTTGTAGTTGCAGGGATTTATAGTTAACCTAAAATCAAAGAGCATTTTGAACTCCACCAATGATGAAATTGAACCAAACTTGGCACATGGAACTCCCATGACCAACGGAAAATACTGGAAGGATTTGGTGGGCATTGACCTTGAGTTTTGGAGTTGTAGTTCACTTGCATCCAGACAGCACTGTAGACTCAAACAATGATGGATCTGGACCTAACTTGGCATGAATACTCAATATGCCCAAATGTAAACACTACTGGAGTTTGGGGAAAATAGACCTTGACATTTGGGAGTTGTAGTTGTTGGGAATTATAGTTCATCTACAATCAGAGTGCATTCCAGACCCCACCAACATTAAAATTAGTCCAAACTTCTCACACAGAACTCCCATGACCAACAGAAAATACTTTTTTCTGATGCTCTTTGGCAACCCCTCTGACACCCCCTTTCGACCCCCCTGGGGGTCTCGACCCCCAGGTTGAGAAACACTGGTATAGATGCACCCTTTCTCCACTGTGACAGAGTCACACCATCTGGGAGGAGCCATTGAGTATGCTCTTACCTACTGTGCCAAAGAATGTGGAGGGACATATAAAAAGCCCTTCCCAGAGGAATTTATAACTTGGAAAATCTCACAGGTTATTTGAAACATATTTAGTTGTTTGTAACACATTTGTAAATAGTTATTTCCAAATTAAAAAATGAGACAATAGTGCAAGTTGCTATTATTACTTCCTCCTCCTCCTTCTCACCACCTTTGGTATCATTTTCACAGGCAGATATAGAAAATGTTCTTCTCCAGTGGTGTCACTATGGTTAGCATCATACAGCATGGTGACTCATAGTGTCACCGCTCTGGATCTCTTCCCGTACTAGACCATATCACAATATTGTAGCCAAAAGACAAAAAAAAAAATGACTATAAACAAGTGATTATAAAAATCCAGCAGCAATGAAAAAGAAAGGTGGATACTTCAATTTGAAGTGTTTTTGTAATTGGCTAATAACGATAGCTCTGACTGAAATGCATGTTCATCAACACAGAGTTTCAGCTTTGTAGGTAGATTGATGCATTCCACATAACTTGGGTTTTTAAAAAAATGTGTGGTTATATCTAATTACAGGGATATTTTTGTATATAAAAAGTCATAAATTTCTGCTAAAACACTGCACATTTTTATAGACAGTCATTTTGGTGTCACCTATCAAAAGTGTCACCTGGTGAGGTTTGTATCCTGCACACCCCTTTAATAATGTGAGTGCTCTTCTCCATGCACCAATTAGTGGTGTCCTGAACTGGATCATGAATATCTAATTGTGAGATGTTTGTTTGGATTTGTATATATGCCACGGGGCAGGGTGTGAAGCTTTCTCTCTCCCCCCTGACTTCTCAGGTCTTGCTTGCTTGCTTGCTTCCTTGATTGTGTAAACGTTCCCAACACAGATGTCACCCTTGGCAGCGGAGCGTTTGGCAACTCTCCCAGGGCAACATAAATCTATCAAGAAGGTGTAATGAAGTTAGACCCTGAATTGGTTTCCCATCATCTACTTGGATCTTGTACCCAAGTCTTCCCTACTGTTGCCACTGGCACTGTTTATGATGGTGCGATTGGGGGGGGGATATTTAAGAACTACCATAGTTTCTGTATTCTACTGCATACATTAAAGAGCTGGTACCTCATTTATGTTCAGTCCATATCCTGCCTTCTTGTGACAGCAATGGGAGGATAGGAAAAACTTGCTTACAGTTGGTCAGAATGTTTGACCATTTTTGATTATGACTGGAGAGATCTGGGTTCCAACTCAATGCTGTATATTATTATTATTATTATTATTATTATTATTATTATTATTAGTATTATTATTATTTCCAAATTTTCAATCACATTCTCCATTACATAATTTTACATATATTTAACTACAAAGAATTCCAAATGGGCACTGTTGTTCATTTGTTCAGTCATCTCTGACTCTTCGTGACCTCATGGACCAGCCCACGCCGGAGCTCCCTGTCGGCCGTCACCACCCCCAGCTCCTTCAAGGTCAGTCCAGTCACTTCAAGGATGCCATCCATCCATCTTGCCCTTGGTCGGGCCCCTCTTCCTTTTACCTTCCACTTTCCCCAGCATAATTGTCTTCTCTAGGCTTTGCTGTCTCCTCATGATGTGGCCAAAGTACTTCAACTTTGTCTCTAGTATCCTTCTCTCCAATGAGCAGTCGGGCTTTATTTCCTGGAGGATGGACTGGTTGGATCTTCTCGCAGTCCAAGGCACTCTCAGAACTTTCCTCCAGCACCACAGTCTCAAAAGCATCTATCTTCCTTCGCTCAGCCTTCCCTATGGTCCAGCTCTCACATCCGTAGGTTACAGGGAATACCATGGCTTTGACTATGCGGATCTTTGTTGCCAGTGTGATGTCTCTGGGCACTAGGACTTGGTTAATATTGGTGATGATATGCAATGGTCCTATTGCAAATTGATTCCATTGTGAAATCGTTACTTCTACTTTTTAAAATGTTTTTGATTATAGAATTGATTTATGCACACTGAAACATCAGAAACTAGATGTTTTTGATATTTCAGTTACCCATATGGGTAACTTTGGATTTTGGAATTCTGAATCTCTACAGTACACCTACACTCCAGTAACAAAAAGCTGCATATCAGGATACACAAGTTAAAATATTCCTTCTGCTCCATATACATGTATTGTTTATGTTTCTCCTGGCATATAACAGTTGAAAAATTTATTGCTTTCACTTGGGCCACACCCAAGCATAATTTAATCTGGGAATCACAGTGTGTGTATTCACATCTTGCTTGCTTTTGTTGGTACAATATAGATGCAACATCTCACTCTCTTTGGTAAAAACTTAACCTTTCTTTCTGCTTCTTATTTTCTCCTTTTTTTCTCCCCCAGCTTTCTCTTCCTAAATTCTCAAGAACTCATTGGGAAATACCCACACCTAGCGACAAATGACTAAGAGTTGGAAACAAACAGGAGGCATGATGCACCATGGCTTTCTGCAAAGTGTGTAGCAACACTAGAAACTCAAGGTGATGCCTGGAGAAATAGGGTGAGACAGTGCATCATTACCCAAGTAGTGCTTTAATAACTTTTGCAACGCTTGCGAGAGGCGGCCAAGCGTGGATCACAGCATGCCAGAACGTGACCAGGTTCTCACCAGCCTTCATTTAGCAAGAGCTGTTGCTGTGTTTTCCCTTTGGGTGGGAAGCGAAAGGAGTCACATACATCTTTTCAAATATTTAAACATGGCTATAATGTCCCCTCTCAACCTTCTCATCTTCAAGTTGAATATACCCAACTAGCAAATCTGCTCCTTATAGGACTTTGCTCCCAGATCTTTCACCATTTAGGCCAGGGGTCCTCAAACATTTTAAACAGAGGGCCAGGTCACAGCCATAGAATCACAGAATCATAGAATCAAAGAGTTGGAAGAGACCTCATGGGCCATCCAGTCCAACCCCCTGTCAAGAAGCAGGAATATTGCATTCAAATCACCCCTGACAGATGGCCATCCAGTCCCTCAAACTGTTGGAGGGCCGGATTATAATTTGGAAAAAAAATGAATGAATTCCTATGCACACTGCACATATCTTATTTGTAGTTCAAAAAACACTTAAAAACAATACAATAATTAAAATGAAGAACAATTTTAACAAATATAAACTTATTAGTATTTCAATGGGAAGTGTGGGCCTGCTTTTGGCTGATGAGATAGCATTGTTGTTGTTGTGTGCTTTCAAGTCGTTTCAGACTTAGGTTGACCCTGAGTGAGAGCTGGGTAAATGACCTTGGAGGGCCGTATCTGGCCCCTGGGCCTTAGTTTGAGGACCCCTGATTTGGGCCATCTTCCTCTGAACATGTTGCAGCTTTTCAATATCCTTCTTAAATTATGGTGCCCGGAACTGGACACAGGATTTCTGATCAAAACAGAATAGAGTAGTACTATTACGTTCTTAGATGCATTCTAGAAATGCATTGGCTTGTTTAGTTGCTGTTTCACACTGTTGATACATATTCAATTTGTGGCCCCTAGATCCATTTCACAAAGAGTATGGGCCTGATCAATGTATGACCCACCAAGAAGTATCTTGGCCATTAAAGATTGCATGGGAAGTATGGTCTTCCTGTTATAATGTTCTTCCCAGAGTCAGAATGCTGTTTTTCTGTCAACATGCAGAAATCTTTTTAAAATATTATTTTTATTGTGCTTTTATAATATTTACAGCAAAAGTGGGGGAAACATAAAATTGCAGAGATAGTCAGAGAGAAAGGAGATAATGGAGAGGAAGAGAACCCCCCACCCCAAAAAAACCCCAGGGGTGAGTGACTTCCCAAAGTCTTTGAGTTTTTCTGTCACTGGTTGCATATTTTTTATTGATTATGCCAGTTTGGCTTTCTTTGTGTCTCTTTTTCAAATGTTGGATAAGTCTATCATAAATGCAATTTTTCTGTTTAGTCCTTAAATCCAGACCAATTCATCTTCTTTTGCATCTCTTTCAATCTTTGGGACAGGCTGTCCATTTGGATTATATCAAAAACTTTCAAAATCCATTCTTTGGTATTTGGTATTTTGTTTCTATACTTTAGCTAGGGTTAGTCTGGATGCAGTGCTCAATAAAAAGAACATTTTGTCCTGGTTTTCGTATAGTTTTGTGCTTGAGATTCCGAGGAGATACATCTCTGGTGTCTTTTTATTTAGACAACCTTACAGAAGGGAATTTTCATTGGATTCTTTTATTTTAATTTATTTTAATTAAAAACTATAATTTTAATTGGAGTGTTAGAACCATGGAAACATGAAAACATGGACATGGACAAGAAGGACTGCCAGAGTTATCTAGACTGTCCTTCTGCCATGAAGGAATATAAAACTAAAGTATGTACAGAAAAGGCCCAGCCCACCTCTATTTAAAGACTTTCAAGGAAGGAGAGTTCACAACCTTCTCAGGCAGTTTATTCCATTGTCAAGCAGCTCACACATTGAGATTTTGTACAGTTGCCACCCGTATCCATCTATCCTAGACAGTAGACACACATGGAGGGAGCTTCTAAGTATACATGATGCTTCATATTTAAGGATGTCAATGGATGGGGAAATGTCAATGTCATTCACTGAGGTATGGTCCTGAAACAATTGACTCTTAGAGTTGGCACTAGCGGCATTATAGTAAAGATTTGTATATACCGTTGATTGTCCACATTAGCAGGTTTGACTTTTGTGGATTTGATTTTGAATAAAATATTCTCTCTGGATTCTCCAGTGCAATTCTATGGGCAACTTCAATAGAGCTTGACCATGGAGTTATGCTGGAGGATGTAAGGATCCTTACAGCTTCATTCAGGTAAAAACACAGCATTTTTAATCTGTGGTTTCTCAATTAAATGGCAGTCTTGGGCCCCTAACCCTAGCGAATGGGTAGGGCTGACTGAAAATTGAAACTGAAGAGCAGAGCACTTGATATCACTTCCAGATCTTCAAGCACTGAAGTGAAGTTCTCATCATTATTAATAATGAAACATGTTGATTGATTTAGAAAGCTCAATGTACCAAATTGAGACTCTTGTTTTTGTGTTTATGGATGTCTATAACTGTTTTGTAATGTTATATGTAAAATACATAGAAACAAAATAATAATGTTAATGGATGGGGAAAGTAATTTGCCTGTCCTTTGCAAGTATCTGCAAGTAGGCAAAATAAATAACAGGTTTGCCAATGCTGAGTGCCCTTACCACCTTAAAAACAATTCCAAGGTTCCTCAGAGAACAGCTTGTGGGAAGTAGAGGTGGAAAACCGTTTCATTGGATTTTTCTCTTGACAAAAACAGCCTTTTTTGAACTTTTGGAGACCTGCTGAGAGCAGAAACACATCTCGCCTCAGGAACCCACACATTTGCATGTACAGGATGTTTCAAAAACAAAATGCATTCCTTTTACAATATGAACAACTAAAAATATGTACAGCTGAAAAAAACCTGCTGAAATGTGTTCTAGTAAATGGAATAGGATGGAGAATGTGAAAATTCTCTACTTTTTAGGGAGAGATAGTTAAAATTAAGAATGCAAGTCATAACTTGGTTCAACTTTGCAGGTTAAAGGGGACAAAATCATCCAGTTCTCACCATGAGGCTCAGGGAAATTTCTGGTCTTTTTCACCTTTGACAGGTTGCAAATTTTGAGACTGGTTTACAAATGATACAACATTTAAAATCCAACAAATGCTTTCTGGCAAATATATTAGTATTGGATAGAAGAGCTAACAGGGGAAACATATCATAGAGTCATGTTGGAAGGCCTAGAAAATGCCAAATGAGGACATATTTTTTCAGATGTGGATAAATGAAATCCTGGATAATGATTCCACAGATATGCTGGAGGGCCTAGAAAATGCCAAATGAGAACATACGGGTGTTGTATTGTGCCTGTTTTGTGCAACAACAAAACCAGTTCCATGTTCCTGGACTGTAATATCTTTCCTAGTAATTGGTGCAAATAGGAATAGGAATCCAAAAATTGGGGGTATTGATTGCCTCCTTTAGGTAGATGAGGAAGGAAAATGTTCAAAAATGATCAAGAAATAGGCTATTCCTATGTTCAGAAATTGTTATTTTTAACTGAAAATACTTGTTCTTTCTGCACAGAAAACATTTCTGCACAGAACTCTTCTATTCACAGAAAACAGTTGTCTCCTATGCAGAAAATGCTGTAACTATTAATTAATTTTATTTCTAGAGTATCCTGTTTTATTTAATTTTACTTCTAGGCTATCCTATTCCCCAAGGGCACAGGGTGGATCAAAACCTACACAACAATGCACACCCCATACTGTTGTGTGATTCACTATTGTGAACCTCCTGACTGCAAAGGGGAAAATCTATAGGTACTGACTCATTGTTGAAATGCAAAAGGCAACTTCTGAGTCCCATCCATCTTCTGACTCGCATGTTGAGAGGGAAAGAATATTCCCATCATATTTAATGCAAAGATGGAGACAGGCTTTCGAAGAATGAGACAACGATCTGGATGGAAGACAGTGTATATTTGATATTCGAGTTTAGTATGATGACTGACCACTGTAGTTTTAAATATACGTGCTTTTTAATGTTTTATTGTAATGTGTACTTTGATATTGTAATGTGTACTTTGATGTGTACTTTGAATTTTACCGATTGTATGTGTTTTTATGGTTGGAAACCGGGCTGAATCCCTCTTATGAGGTGAGAAGCTCGGTATATAAAACTTTGAAATAAATAAATAAATAAATAAATAAGATGAAGCATAATTAGGGGCCTCTATCAGTCAATGGAGAAAAATATGCCTGGCTTGCAATGTAGGCAAGTTGTCCAAGCCATCCTTCACAGACCACATTGACTCCATGCTCCACTTCCATAAGCATGCAAGGAAATGTATCTTGGTACCAACTCCCACTTCCTCTTGTTACCTATACTGGAAATTGTGCCTTCTTTTCCTTGACCATTTTTGAATATTGTCAAAGATTCTTTTCTTCTTATTGCTGATGGATGAGCAGGAACTTGGCCAACGTTCTCACTCACTTCCATCAGGGGCTGAATGGATAGAGCTGGAGTGAGTTCAGCAACCCACAGAGAGCAAAGCAGCTTTTGGAATGGATGGCTTGAGCTCATGGGATCCTTTAATTATTCTTCATTGAACATTGTTCATTCAGCAATGACAATCTGAGGATGGAAGGAAAAGGTTGTTAAATCTTCTTGTTCCATTTAGGGTGCTAAAAGACTCTCTTTTTCTTGGTGGATTGGGCTGAGTGAAAGAGAAGCCGGACAAACCTGGTTGAAGTCACAGCTGGGGAATGCCTGTGGAGAAGATAGATTACAAAATAAGAATGTGTCTCTGTCATAAATCAGACAGAGATCTGATATCAAAAAGACAGGGCAGCATGTGTGAAAAGAACCCAATAGTTGGAATTGCGGGGCCAGCCAGGCAAGGAGATCTGGCACAGGTTAGGCTGATCTCTTGCAACACAATACAGTGTGACTCCCCCCATATCCTTCTCGGTGGTGGCCCCTCGACTCTGGAACTCACATCAGGCATGCCCCAACTCTGGCAGTCTTCAGGAGGAGCCTGAAAACATGGTTGTTCCAGTGTGCCTTTCCAGAATAAGGAAACTCTCAGCAATATGTCCTCTAAATGCTCTTTATTACTGATTTAGAATTGCTTGCATGCCCCCATCCCTCTCTGAAAACTCTACCCCAGTTATATCTTACCTGTTCATGCCCAGCATTATTTTTTAAATTTTAATTATTACATTTGACCCAGCCATAGGTTTTTAAACGTTTGTTGTGTTACTGTCAATATTTATTGCTTATTTTTTGTTCATGAGATTTTTAACTGTTTTGTATTGTTGTTTGTTATTGCTTTTATTGTTGATGTATTGTGGGCTCGGCCTCATGTAAGCCGCACTGAGTCCCTTGGGGAGATGGTAGTGGGGTATAAATAAAGTATTATTATTATTATTATTATTATTATTATTATTATTATTACTATTATCCACGAGATGAGCTCATACCTTTCAATTTTTCTACATTAAAAAAATGTTATATCTAACTGGAATGAACTTGCTATTTTGCAGATACATTTTACTCCCTCCCCTATAATCCCAAGCTGCATGTACTCCTCAAATATAGTACACCAAGCTGCATGTACTCTTTGAACAGTACTCACCCTAGGATGTGAAAGTTAACAGTGTTTTAAAGGTGTAATTCTTTAATGCAAGTCACTTGGGGCCAAAATCCACTTTCTATTAGATTTTTATCTTTTCCTTGTTGCCCAATCCAAGGTTTGCTCCACTTCCTTCATTCAGCCATTGAATGAGCCACCCAAAGTGAGTCTGCTTCAGAACATTTGCCTTTAGCTCCTTCTTTTATCTCATTTTCTCCATCTCTAGTGCTTAATTGTCTACCTCAAATGGATATTGTGTGGATTAATTAGTCAATGTTTGTGCTATGCTTTGGAGAAGTCAAGTGCTACTGTAGATTTTTTTAAAAAAAATTATTAAATGCCTGAGGGTTTTACTGTCTTTCTCACAATAGAACAGAGGAGGGGCTCTTTACGTGTGAGACAAGGTAACTTTAAATTGTCCTTAATTTCCATTAAAACAAAACAGCAAGCGTCAAGCATGGGCAACACCCTATTCAAGTAGCCAACACCCTAAATGCCCCCACCTCTCATCCCAACCAACACCAATTCTTGACTTTCCCTGATTTGAGGTTGGTGTTTCATCATCTCATGGGTTATTTGAGTAAACAAGGAATGCAGGATTAGCAAGCAAACATGGAAAAAGGGGTAAAGGAGACAACAGGGTGAGAGAATGGGAATGAAGCTAAGCTGTAGTGCAATGGATTAAGAGTTCACCAGGACAATGTACAAAGAATTGTCCCAGGCCCTGAGACTTGGAGGCCCAAACTCTGAGGGCCCTTCCACGCAGCCATATAACCCAGAATATCAAGGCAGAACATCCCACAATATCTGCTTTGAACAGGATTATCTGAGTCCACGTTGCCATATATTCCAGTTCAAATCAGATAATGTGGGATTTTATTCAGCTGTGTGGAGAGGGCCTGAGACCTAGGACTTGTTTGCAATGATGTGGGACAGGGTGAGGAAATGAGAAGATGAGTAGTCTTGCTGGAGTGTTAACAGCAACCATTCCAAGGTGGTATGCATAATATGCATGCCACATGGACACATCTCAAGTTGCTGTGTTCATCTTGAGGTTCCTCCACCTCTTTGCCCTGATGTCAAAGAAGGGTCCGGTCTTAAGATCTGGGAACTCTAGTCTGCACACTCATGGAGGTCAGAAGAAGTGGTCCACATAGCTCTCAATGGATCTGAGGTCCATGTTTAAGGGAGGCTACTCCAAGTGGAACTTTGAGTGTATTTTCTTTCCCTGTGGAATCCCGTGCCAGCTGATGTGAGACGTGAGCCAGTGCTGTTTTGCTTTTGGCATCTGCTAAAGACATTCCTTTTCCAACTTGCCTTCCTTGACCAAAGGACCAGTCACAGTTTTATTGCTAGCATTGTTTTGATATTGCAAATATGTTTTATCTTCTGTGTGTTGATATGTTTGTTGGGAATTTCTTAGATGTAGAGGAATTTATACAGACATGAAAACAAACACAAAGATAAAGAAATGTATATACACATACTGAAAATTTGGCAGCTTTTCCCATTCCCTACTGACGTTTCCAAGCGTTCACTCAGAGAATATGGATTAAACCTTGTCATTTTATCTAATTTGCCTACCCAGCACCCTAGAATATATTACTATGCTCCTGACTCATACTTGACCATTCCATACTTCAATATGTGTTATTGAGATAGTTATGTATTTCTGGCTCGTTGCTCCGTGTGATGATTTGGGTACTTAAAATATATTTTCAGGCGGTTTTTGTTTGATGGTTTGGTTTTGCTTTGAGATTAAGTGGCCTTGAGAATTGAATTCTACATCCCAAATGGATACAATCCAGTATTAATACTTGCTTTCGCTCAAAGTTTGGGAAAGTTACTGCTTTTAGACTGCACCTTCTAGAATACAAAAAAAGCATGCCTGGTGGTGATGGGAATTGCAGTTCAAAAACAGTAACTTTCTTGAGCTCTGATTCCACTGAATGCATAGCACTTCTGTGTACTACTTTGGAGATCTCTCATTCATAAGTTAATTTGGTGGCCGTTAACAACAACATCATATCTACTTGTATTCCTGCTTCCGAGTAGAAATCCATAGGGGTTGCATCCAGTCATTGTGCCTTTACAGAAATCAATGATGCAACTTCACATGAAAGGCTACTTACTATGTAGGATGTTAGAGATGCACAGAATGCTATTGGATAGCTCACAATCCTTGAAACTCAGTTTCACAGGGTTCTGTTATTGGCATAAAATGGGAATTATAGATTCAGCTGTATGCTGATCTATTTTAGTGAGTTTGATAAGCTCAATTTCACAATAGCTCATGTCTTCCAATGGCCTATGTTTATTATTATTATTATTATTATTATTATTATTTATTTACTTTGTTTTACATCTTGCCCTCTCCCTCACAGAGGGACTCAGAATAGCTAATAGCTAGCAACAATTTGATTTTTTTTGTCGTGTCAGGAGCGACTTGAGAAACTGCAAGTTGCTTCTGGTGTCAGAGAATCGGCCGTCTGCAAGGACATTGCCCAGGGGACACCTGGTTTTTGATTTTTGATGTTTTTATCATCCTTGTGGGAGGCTTCTCTCATGTCCCCGCATGAGGAGCTGGAGCGGATAGAGGGAGCTGATCCGCCTCTCCCCAGATTCGAACCTGCGACCTGTCGTTCTTCAGTCTTGCCGGCACAGGGGTTTAACCTACTAGGCCACCGGGGCTCCAATTCGATGCCATTCAAACATAAGACAATATCAACTCAAATTACAAACCATTATATATGCAAAATTAAAATGTCAGTACATAGCAAAACCAACAATATTTTAAACCAGCTCCATCTCATTGCCATGATCAAAGTCCATTGCCATTTAACACAGTCCATCAATTGTCTTCCTCAAAGGCTTCCTTCCAGATAAAGATTTCTATTTGCTTTCCGAAGAACAACAAGGGCACTATTCTGATGTTCTTAGGGAGGGAGTTCCTAACCTGAGGAACCACCATCTTAGAAGGCCCTCTCTCTCATTCCCACCAGCCATACCTGAGATGGGGGTGGGACCAAGAGTAGGACCTCTCCAGTGCTCAGGCAGACTCATATTGGGAGATGCAGTCAGATAGATAGATCGAGGCTGAACCGTTCAGGGCTTTAAAGGTTAACTATTTTTTATTCCTAGCTAACTCTGCTAGGAATGTGTAAAAACAAGTATGTACCTCCATGTTGTATTGTTGAAGGCTTTCATGGCCGGAATCACTGGGTTATTGTAGATTTTTTTCAGGCGGTATGGCCATGGTCTAGAGGCATTCTCTCCTGACGCTTCGCCTGCATCTATGGCAAGCATCCTCAGAGGTAGTGAGGTCTGTTGGAACTAGGAAAAAGGGTGGAATGACTTTTCCTAGTTCCAACAGACCTCACTACCTCTGAGGATGCTTGCCATAGATGCAGGGAAAACGTCAGGCCATACATCCTGAAAAAATCCTACAACAACCCAGTACCTCCATGTTATTTATTATGTGCTGATAATATACTAAAGCACAAGGTCCAAATGAGGAGAGTTGATACTATGAAGATTTTGGGCCCTTCTACACTGTGCTAAAATAAGGGAGAAACTAGATTATTTTAATCCAGTTCTTCTGGGTTTCTGTCCTCACCCTCAACCCAAACACTAGGCATTCCCTTGGGGGTGGCTAGATGCCCTCCTGGGTCAACCAAAGATTGACCCAGAAGAGTATCCAGCCCTCCTCCAGCCCCCCATTTTCCTCTAAAAACTTACCCAAGAGGTCTGCCAGAGGACATGCCCTTCTGGAGCTTTCTCCTGACATGTGTCTGGAGGTGGTGATGGTGGTGGGTGCTGGCAGGCTCTTCAGGTATATTTTTAGGGGGAAAATGGGCGGCGGGCTGGAGGGGAGAAAGAGGTGGGCACCATCCCACTCCTTCAGGCTCCAGGAACCTGAAGAACCAGGATGGCTGTGGGGGTTGACTCCCAGGACAAAGACACCTGCAAAGATCCAGACCTTAGCTTAAGGTCCAGATCTTTACAGGTGTCAAATTAATCCACAGAAAACTGGGATATCCAGCTTAATCCTATCACAGGTTTTAGGACAGTGTAAAGGGCTCTTGGTTTTTGTATTCTAGGGTATGGGAGTTCCTTTCTGCTGTATTGCCATGCAATTTAAGTTTGGTACCTCCTGAATGTCCAGGATATAAATATGTAATTACCTAGTGCTATACCACTATCACATTATGTCAGGATAAAACATATGGGGTTTATTTCATAGGTACAGGGATTCCTTGCCCAATCTAATTATTTGTTGTTCTCAATTTTCGTGCATCTTGTTCCATCTGATCTTTTGTTTGTCCAGGAAAATGCCTAAACTGGATTAGAAATTTGGAGGAGGCACAAATCTGTTGCAGCTCTCAGTTCATTGCCAGTCTGATCCCAGAGTTTGGCATGGGGGCACCCTGGGATGGATTATCAATGGTTCAATTGCCACAGTCACTTCAGGCCCTTCATTGGCTAAGGCCCCAATGCTGAAAGAAGAAGGTGTGGTTTGCTTGCTTTTCTTTGCCAGTCACTTCCTGAATCTCCCGACGTTTGGTGTATTACTCAAGTAATTGAGTAAAAATGCATGGAGCCAGGCTGTCAGTCTCACAGAAGTTGCGGGATTAAATATGGGCTCACACATGAAGCTGTCTCTGCTGCTGTCTAGTGTACTTTGCATGTTATTTATTACCCATTCCTTTAAGTCATCAATTATGCATGTGCTCAAAGGGGTCCTATTGCTGGATTTGCTCCAAGGCCCAACCATATTAATCTAGCCTTGGGGCCACCTGCCCCACCTGTTTCAAGAGAAAAGATCCACACCCTCTTGAAATGGAGCCCACTGTTGAAACTGAGAGCATCCTTAGCCAGCTCTGCCCCCTCCTTACTGTTACAGCAGGTTTTCCCCAGTGAGCAAGTATTGGGATGAGTAAGAAAAGGGCTTAGTCAGTCTCTCATACTTTGTCCAATCTCTTTTTCAAGGCCTGAGTCTAAGGTTATCTTAGATCTCCCTTCTCCTTAGGAACATTTCTCCCCAACTTCCAGTGTCACCAAATCTTCATGTTGGTGAATGTCAGCAACATGAAGATTGTGAAAAATATAACAGCTTTGTATTGTCCATGTAAACAAAATACAGTCAATGTGTTGTCAAAGGCTTTCATGGCCGGAATCACTGGGTTGTTGTAGGTTTTTCGGACTTTATGGCCACATCAGGAGAGAATACTTCTAGAACATGGCCATACAGCCCAAAAAACCTACAACAACCCAACAATATTGTCAGCCCTCCACATTTGTTAGATTAGTCCCCCCGTGAAAGGGGAAAACTGCAAGTAAAGACATTGCTTTCATTTTACCTGAGAGAACACTTTTCTAGGAATTTCTAGGTCTTCCATCATGACTCCATGGTCAACTTCTGCTGGAAGCATAACACAGAATCACATTGGAGGTCCTAAAGATTTGTAAAGAGGTGTTGTCTCAAGAAATCTCTTGGTGCTTCCTCATGATTAGAGAAAGTTGACCATGGAGTGACACTGGAGGACAGAGAGAGATCATTGTAAATCAAATATGAGAATAATAAAACCTACAACGTCAACTGTATATAATACCCTAAATGCACCAGTGCCTGTTTGATCTTGGAAGATATGCAGGGTCAACCAAGGTTTAATGGGAAACTGTAATAGAATATAAGGTTCTATAGACAGGAGCTTCGTAACTTTTCTATTAATAACCCCTTTTGGTCAGAGAAAGTTTTATATAACCCTGGGTATAAAGGTGTATAAAATAGGTATAAGAATAAAACATTTACTGACAACATATTGGCATTTGCAAGGTAGGCTAATTTTCTTTTTTATGAAGTCCCGCTGAAGCATCTTCTGCAGAATCTACTGTAAACACTGCACAACAGATTTGTGGAAATGTCTAAAATAACACTGGGGGATCAGAAAACTTTGAATGTTGTTGCTTTTTTTTGGAACCCTGACATTGAGTTAAGGGGACCCCATTTAGGGTCAGGATGCACTGTTTAAGAAGCAGTGCTATAGACTATATGCCGGAAGAAAGAACAGATGAAACCACCTCTGAGAATTCCTGTATTAAGATAACCCTATGGATAAGTCAACATGTGACTTGTAGGCACTTTGCATACACAAGGGTGTCTTCAGAGGTCTTTTGATAAGAAATTTTCAATATTGTGCCTTTTTCTTCCCAACTCTCAGGAAGTTATTTTCTCCTCAGAAAAATGAAAGTCAGGAATGGAAAAGTATATGGTAGTGTAGAAGGGGCCTATTGTGTCTACAGTGACAATGGGCTATTTCCCAAGCATTATAATAAGCAACAGGAATTATTTTAATGAAAAGCTTTGATAAAGTATACATATCTGACATACTTTGTAGAATGGATTCTTTATTTTATTTTACTTCACTCCCACCTATCTTTTCATGTGGGATGCAAGTGATTCACACACACACACACACACAAATAATAATCATGCATTTCATTGGCTCAAGCATAGTTTAAAGTCTGGGTCAGGGGTGAGTGCCTGACCTTCAGCCCAGCTCACTGCCCAACTAGCAGATTGAAAAGAACTGTGAATAGATAAATAGGTACTGCTTAATGCGGGGAGGTATTTTAATGGCACCATAAGGAAAGACCAGAAAAAGGCTGGCAATTCGATCAAAAGGAGAAAGTCTGTGAACAGGGCTCTTTGGCATGGTGGATGGAACACCAGAACCCCCGGTGGCCAGAATTGAGCACAACCTCCAAGACGCCGAAGATGGAAAAAGCCTAGATACCTCCATTTATGTATTGTGTCTGTCCTGTCAGTGTATAATGGCATTGAATGTTTGCCATATATGTGTTCTGTGATCAGCCCTGAGTCCCCTTCAGGGTTATTTTTATTTATTTATTTGTCGTGTCAGAACAAC
Organism: Anolis sagrei ordinatus; assembly: GCF_025583915.1. Taxonomy (NCBI): domain Eukaryota; kingdom Metazoa; phylum Chordata; class Lepidosauria; order Squamata; family Anolidae; genus Anolis; species Anolis sagrei. The sequence goes on from NW_026847549.1 coordinate 11,783,570, forward strand.
CAGTCAAATTATATTACATTTCTAACAGAGCAAAGCAAACAAGCAGATTACAAAATTTGTGAGTATGAGAGTTGATTAAATGTCCTTTGACCAGTATCTGGCCACTTGGAGTGCTCTGGTGTTGCTGCAAGAAGGTCCTCCCTTGTGCATGTGGCAGGGCTCAGGTTGCATTGCAGCAGGTGGTCAGTGGTTTGCTCTTCTCCACACTCGCATGTCATGGATTCCACTTTGTAGCCCCATTTCTTAAGGTTAGCTCTGCATCTTGTGGTGCCAGAGCGCAGTCTGTTCAGCGCCTTCCAAGTCGCCCAGTTTTCTGTGTGCCCAGGGGGAAGTCTCTCATTTGGTATCAGCCATTGATTGAGGTTCTGGGTTTGAGCCTGCCACTTTTGGACTCTCGCTTGTTGAGGTGTTCCAGTGAGTGTCTCTGTAGATCTTAGAAAACTATTTCTTGATTTAAGTCATTGACGTGCTGGCTGATACCCAAACAGGGGATGAGCTGGAGATGTCTCTGCCTTGGTCCTTTCACTATTGGCTGCCACTTCCCAGCAGATGTCAGGTGGTGCAATACCGGCTAAGCAGTGTAATTTCTCCAGTGGTGTAGGGCGCAGACACCCCGTGATAATGCGGCATGTCTCATTAAGAGCCACATCCACTGTTTTAGCGTGGTGAGATGTGTTCCACACTGGGCATGCATACTCAGCAGCAGAGTAGCACAGCGCAAGGGCAGATGTCTTCACTGTATCTGGTTGTGATCCCCAGGTTGTGCCAGTCAGCTTTCGTATGATATTGTTTCTGGCACCCACTTTTTGCTTGATGTTCAGGCAGTGCTTCTTGTAGGTCAAGAGCACGGTCCAGAGTGACTCCCAGGTATTTGGGTGCGCTGCAATGCTCCAGTGGGATTCCTTCCCAGGTGATCTTCAGAGCTCGGGATGCTTGTCTGTTCTTGAGATGAAAAGCACATGTCTGTGTTTTAGATGGGTTAGGGATCAGCTGGTTTTCCCTATAATAGGCAGTAAGAGCACCTAGAGCTTCGGAAAGCTTCTGTTCTTCCATCTCAAAGCTCCCTGCTTGAGCAGTAATGGCACGATCATCAGCATAGATGAAACTCTCTGTCCCTTCTGGCAGTGGCTGGTCATTTGTGTAGATGTTGAACATGGATGGGGCAAGCACGCTCCCCTGAGGCAGGCCGTTCTTCTGTTTCCGCCCTTCAGGGTGAGAAGGATGAAATATAAATACTATAAATGAATGAATAAATATATAATCTAATGTAGAAAAAATGGTTTCCATGCACTGTTCTTACATAGCAAATATTGCTCAAAGACACAAGGCCAGAAAGGGACCAAAAAGCCAAGGGAACCAGTGTAGAGTTGTGGTTTGAGTATTGGACTCTTTGGAGGCCAGGGTGCAAATTCTTGCTTATCCAACACATTTTTCATCCTCAGAAAAAAGCAGTGGCAAACTCCTTCTGAATGAATCTCGCCAAGAAAATTCTGTGACATATTTGTCTGAAATGACTTGAAGCCACACAATGTCAAGGAGGATCCATGCTGAAGGAAAAAGCTGCTTAGGTATTTTGCAAGCTGTAAGGAATTTCAAGTTACATTAAACAGGTACATGGCATTCTGACCCATAGCCTCAGACATCTTGATGTGTTCTGCTGATAAAGACATTAGTTATATCACCAATGTGTTGCAAGGAAGAAGTCTGACACACTAGTTTAGAAATATGTTTGCTTATACTGGTTAGTTTATATTGCTGCCATAGGCTTTTTTATTGGTTAATTGGCAATGTTGTGTTGTTTTGCAAGGATGCTATTTAAGCTTCATTGAACTACCTGCGTGCTGGCGGACTTATGCTTTGCATGCAGACTCTGCCCAATGTTGCATCTTTATAAATAAATGGTGACCTCATTCCATGAAGACTCCACTTATTGGATGCTAAAGAGAGATTGCCCTCCACTCAATAAGTTAGAATCATAGAGTTAGTGGGGACTCCATGGGCCATCAATTCCACCCTCTTCTCAATACATGTTCTCCAGATAAAGCAGTGTTTCTCAACCTTCCTAATGTCATGACCCCTTAATACAGTTCCTCATGTCGTGACCCCCAACCATAACATTGTTTTCGTTGCTATTTCACAACTATAATTTTGCTACTGTTATGAATTATCTTGTAAATATCTGATATGCAGGATGTATTTTAATTCACTGGACCAAATTTGGCACAAATACCCAATATGTCCAAATTTGAATACTGGTGGGGTTGGGGGGTTGATTTTGTCTTTTGGGAGTTGTAGTTGCTGGGATTTATAGTTCACCCGCAATCTAAGAGAATTTTGAACTCCACTAAAGATGGAATTGAACCAAACTTGGCACACAGACCTCCCACAACCAACAGAAAATACTGGAAGGGTTTGGTGGGCATTGACCCTGAATTGTGGAGTTGTAGTTCATCTATATGCAGAGAGCACTGTGAACATAAACAATGATGGATCTGGACCAAACTTGTGTTCCTGATTGTTTCTTGCCTGCAGTTTCCCTGTGTTTGAGTTTTGTTTTTATATTTATTGTTTTAATTTTAGAGTTTTTTAAATAGTGGTAGCCAGATTTTGTTCATTTTCATGGGTTTTTTTTCTTTCTGTTGAAATTGTCCACATGCTTGTGGATTTCAATGGCTTCTCTGTGTTTTTTAAATTATTATTTGCACTTGCTTTGTATACTGGATGCTGGGGTATGCCATACTTTCTTGCCAGACTGGAACAGTATTTTTTTAGGAACAGATGTTTTGCAGTGAAAACTAATGGCTGGAAATTAGCAAGGCCATTCTGGTGAGATAACTCCTGGAAAAGTTTAATGTTTTGATTGGTTAAGGAATGGGAATATAACCCATGTAAATGGTTGAATCATTTGCAATTAAATATACTATATAACTTTAAAAGTCTGCACTCCTTCACTGTGATCAACTCTAATTTCTGAATGAAACTTTTAAACTTATAAGAATTTTTATTTTCTATATTGGAGTTAGCCTGTCCATTATGACCTGCCTGTCCATTATGATCCCCCAGTCTTCTTTTACTGCTATTGCAAAAACCAGTGTGTGGGAATCTCATATTTATTTATTTATTTATTTATTTGGTGCGCTTATATACCGCCAATATCTCAGCCTGTATGGCGACTCA